>WTSP01006011.1:0-10394 GCA_025331215.1 Actenoides lindsayi
TTAGCATAAAATAATAAAATATGACTCAGAGTGAATAAATTATATTTCACAGAGATATAAAGGATCTTTGTGTCATTATTAGATCTGAAAAAGATAAATAATTTTAGGTCAGTCTTCCTACACTGTGACGTCCTCTGTGTCACATCTGGTACCTACCTGTTTGACAGTCTAGGGCTATATATATTTTCATGGAAATACTTTTGTTCCTCAGCCTGACCAAGCTATTTGTTGTTTCAGCCTTGATAATTCACACTGGACTTGTTCTTCCATTACCCTTTGAGATATACATGTTTTCAGCTCCATTTATGTCTCCAATATCCCCCAGACAACACTATGCCTCAGTTGGGTTGGTGTACAATGAGAAAATGAACAGTTTCTCAGTGATTCTCCTTTTTCTTGTTGGCAAGTATAGAGGCAGCAAGTTAGAAATGGTGACTCTGGACAGCTTCTGGATATTACAGAAACAGAGGTTACTACAAATACCAAGGAAGTCAATTAAGAGTTTCATTGACTTCAGTAGGCATTGAAGAAACACATAATAAATGTAGGTTTATCTCACTATCTGATGGAAAGCCTCAGATCAATCAATGTTTCAGCTGCTCAAGAGGAGAAAACTATTTGTAAATAAATGATTCACTGATTTCTTATGATACTTTCCCCAAAGCATTTAACTACCCAATTGACAGTCTACAGAATGGATTATAAAGTGGCAAATTTTAATGGTAATTCAGGGAAACACAAACTCTATCTCTCACAAATATATTCTAGAAAGCTGATTCCCTAGCCCTGATATATCATGTTTGCATTTTCTGCTAAGATTTTTATCTGACCTTTCTTATTATATCATCTCAATGCTTTATAAGTCTTAATAAATTTATTTTCATTTTGTCCCTGAGGCAACAGAGACATGAACAAAGTTGCCTAAGACAAGGAACCTCTAGGCAAAAGCCTGGAGCAAAATGCTGCAGGCAATGACATGCAAAGGAAAAGCTGTCCAGAGAAGAAAATATTCTGCCCCAGGAAGAATTGACCATGGGACAGAAATGTGGAATGTCCTTGATCAGACCAGATTTAACAGGCTATGAGGCTCCGCTTTTTCCTTTCTTTCTTCTGAAAGATGGGGTTTTCACAGAATTTCTCATGTCAATTTCAGAAGCTGTAAACATTTTAAAACTGTAGGCTGCAGTTTTCGATGTTGTCCTCCTGAAAGTTAGATCTAATAAGTAGTTCATGGAGTTATTATGAATATCAGTTTGTAGTGCTGCTGCCCAGTAAATACAGTATTGCTGTTTCTACTAAGAGACTTTGTGTTGAGTTTTCAGGGCATTGGGAGCAGGGCTTGTCAGGCTTGCTTTATCTAAATTTGTGTTAACGTGCCTGCGGCTTTGTCTTAGTTACTTTAACTGCAACAGTGTTTTCTAACAACAGGTCACTGGCTAATTTGTTTGTATTTGTAGGTTACAAATATAATTTTGAAATAGATGCAAAAAGCTGTTTTGTTCATACTGAGAACTTTTCTGTATTATTATTCCTTTCTGCTATAATCACATCTGGACTAATAATAATTTGAATTAGACTGTTAAGATTTAACTTAAATCTTACCAGCAATAAATGTCTGAATTTATACATGAGGTGTTTTCTTTTTCTTAGAAAAGACTGAGGGTAACAGATTCAAGTTTGCTTACTATGCAAAGCAAACAACATAGCAGTTGTCCTGGACCTTCTGGTGTCAGATGCTGTACAGCTCAGAAAAGCAAGATGTTCTCTGCCCAGAAGTTTACAAGGACAAGGGTAAAAGCTTACTACAGGCAACTTGGTAAGTAAAAAAGGAAGAAGGCACAATATCGGAAATTTAGCCAGTGAATGAAAATGATTTAGCAAATACATAGTTTTGCTATGCATTAGGTAACCATTGTACAAGTGCAGTGGAAAATACAATTTAGTATTTTGTACCTGCATCTACTTAAGCTTCTGAGTGAAGAAATCATTGATCAGCATTAAAAGCAATTGTATCAGTTTGCTGATATTTTATGTTTTTTAATTTACTTTCCATCAAACATACCCAGAGGGAGTTTAAGAGAGATTCACACCGGTTTGGCATCCAGCCTCTAATCTTCTGCTCCCCCTGATATCTAGAAAGCTTTATGAATAGCTAGTGCCTTTTAGAAGTGGTACTTCTGTGTAGTCAGGGGTTAGGGTTTGTAGATGAACCTTAAACATCCTGCCAGTCTGGTCTTTCTCCTTTTCCAGAGTACCCTGCTTAATGGACTTAGAGGAACTAAGTATCTCCCAGTCTTACACAACTCTTACATAGATCGGTAAGTGGTGCAAGATAGTGCTGCAGGGCCAACATAACTCTACGTATTACCATTCAACAGACTTTCTTATCCATGTTGTTCTTAATGTCTTGCTTATTTCTTATCAACGATCACATAGTGATCTTCCACTGTCAGCTCATACATATTCCAGCAGCTCCCCAGAAACAACACATTGAATTGTTTCTTTTTGCAGGCTCTAAGAAATTTTAAAACCTCTCATTGTCTTCATTTAAATGGACTCTCAAGGTCAACTGATCACACTTTCTTATAATTTGTAGAGCTATCTTCAATAGTATTGCTCTGTTACATTGTCCTACTGCGTTGTAAAGTGCATGAATGCTGTGTGGGAAATTTGCTTAAATGGTTTGTTAATACCTCAAGTGAAAAAGGAAATGAGAGCAGAAAATCTTTGTCAATCTCACTCCTGTAAATTCTGCACCATACAGAAAAGTAAGGCAATGCTATGCCAAGTTTTCTAAAAGGAATAGAAAGCTTTCTGATGTAAATATAATAGGAATATTCACATATTAAAAATTACAAAGATCACAAATGCAGACAAATTTCAGCAACACAGTCTTGTACCACCGTGAACCAGAGATACATTGGACATCAAGTTTTTTTTATATGCTGTTTCAGTTCCAGTATCTAGAGGAGCATATAAGAATTAGCTGAGCAGAAATGTATCAGTAGAGAAGTCCTTAAAGAGTTAAGAAGGGACTGATGTGAACTTTTATGAATAAAGAGAGTTTACTGCTACAAAATCCTTAAGGTTCTAATAAAGAGTATAGCTGTAAAAGTGGTAAAAAAACTCTGTGAGTCAGATAGTGGGGAGAAGTGTTTGTGCCAACTGCGAAGTTTCTCAAAATATTGATGCAGGTTGAGGAACTTATAGTTGGCACAGAGTATTGAAAACTTCTCTAGGATACTCTAAATTTGCAAGGAGAGACACTGGGGCTTACCACTAATACCAATGTATGCATAATACATTAAAGCTTTCTTGTTAAGGATTCTTTATAGTATACTTCAAAATTCCTTTTCCAGGATGATTTAAAAGCATCATAATACAAAGCCAGTCTCATAAAATTCTGTAAATGTTCATGCTAAGCCTTTTTTACTGCTACTGAACATTAATATGCCTTATTTGAATGTAAGTCCGGATAATTATTTCTGTTTTTAAAATTTCAGGCAAACTGTTCAATGCAGGAATGATTTTGTGCATGCATTTGAAGCAATTGCTACATGTGGATTTGATTCGCCTCCTTGCCTGACACTGAAGAATGAATTAGCATGCCATAACTTTCACTAAAATCCTCAGGCTTGGCTGACTGTCCCTAACCTTCCAGAAATTTCCTGTGCAATTCACATAGATGCATCTAACCTTACTATAAACCATTAACTTTGGTATTGATACCAGAAAAAGGGACAGAACATATCTCATTTGACACTAAACTCCACAAGTCATCAGGCAGAGGAATTTCTGGCAGTTGATCTAGTGAGTTATGTGCTAGCCTATTTCCTCTGTTACCTTTCCCTGAGCTGTTTTAAATTTAAATATGATCTATCTTTATAAACTGCACTTGATGCAATAGCTCTAGCAGAGCTCAAAATGCAAAAATGTCTTATGAAGTGTACTTCCCTCCCCTCATGAGATAACTACTGGGGAGATTATTATGGCAACTAAGGAGAAATCAAGCATATATAGAAGTTGATGGTTATCAGGAAAAAAATAAACATATTTGAATTACTCCTAATATGAGCAAACAGAAACCAGTATTTGCAATATTTTCTAAGTCATTCAAAAAGTCTGTTTTCCCAGAATAGAAGAAGGTTATAAGGAATACTGATTGGAGAAAAATACGCAATAGACCTGAATGAATTTAGAATTTTCTTCTTGATAGTTTAGTTGTGTATTATTCCATAACCTCTGAGCAGAACAGTTATTCTTGCAAGCTCAATGGCAGAGAAAGGGAGTAATTAGAAGAAAGAATTGTGTAACAGAGAAATAACATAATCTAGGTGAGTAGCATAAACCAGATAGTAATTCAGACTAGTAAACATCATCTAGATCTACACGTTTCATTACAGTACTAATTTTCCCCTTACTGTAGTAATAAACCCGTCCCTTAGATTTGCATGAATCCCAAAATTTAATATCCAAAAAGATTTATCAATGAAATGTAAAGATGACAGTTAACACCAGGTAAACCACACTATGTCTCCTATTTGTTGGAGGGGTTTGCCAGCCTGACATGTCCCAGTGTAGTGTTTTCAGGGAAACAATTTACTATAAGAATTCAGGTTCATCAGTAGCCAACTAAAATACGTTTCTTTCCTCCCAGCAGGGATATAAACAGCTGTGTTATCAACGTAGAGGACAGAATCATCTGTTAATGGTTTGGCACACATTACCGAGGTATCTGTAAATACTTCTTAAAAAGGCATTTGACACCACAGGAAAATGCCTCCCCACATAAGGAAATATTTATTTATTTAAACTTCCACTCTTACCCATTACCTCTTCAGACCCACTGTTACATTCTTCATCTAACTGAATGTAATTATGCATGAAATAGTATTCTATTTAGTTTAATGGTTAACAGAACCTGAATGGCTACATGCAGTGCATTAGCTCACTTCTGAAAGACTCAGTAATTTTTAATTCAGAGCAGAAATGTTCAGCGTATAACCTCAGTGAATAGGCCAACCTTTTTCCATTATCAGCAAATACATTCCAAAAAGCTGTTCCACAATATTAGTTCTTAAATATTTTCATCTTTTACAAAAAGAACCCTAAAAATTAAACTCCTAAAACTCCATATTCTCTGATTTTATTATTAAATATTACCTCTGCTATAAAAAAAAAAACAAAACCCACAGTGTTATTTCACTTTTTTCCTCACTTCCTTGGAAAGAATAGCAGCCTTTATCACCATTTGCCCAGTTATCTCATAAGCAAATTTACTTTTTTCTGAGATGCCTCTTTTGATAGAACACTTTCCTTAAATACTGTACTTTCCTTAAATACACTGCTATTAAGGATATTTTCTTTAAAGATATTGAAGAAAATTTCATTGGTATGCTTTATCATGCGCACATTTCAAACGAAAATAAAAGAAGAAAAGATCATTGTTAGCATGGAAACTGTATAAATACTTGAATTTATCATTTTGATTGCAATCCAACTAGAAAAAAAGAAATGGTATTGAGGTAGAAGTTTGCTCTGTGAGATCCTGTATGATCAGCTTAGCAAGATTTCTCCCCACTGCATCCGTATAACAACAGATATGCAAGTAGCAATTGCATTAATACCCATGAGCTTTATTTGTTGAAATCCATCAGGAAACATAATGAAATTCTGGGAAATGGGACTTTTCAAGGTCAGTTTGGTGTTCTGTTTTCTTGTGGTTTGGTTTTGGTTGGTTGTTTGGTTTTTTAAGATTTTTTCCTGAACATTAAATGACTGGGATTTTAGAACTGGGGCATACTAATCTCTACAGGTTTTTATGTCTTAAAACATCATTTAGATGTGCAAAAATATATGTGTTCCAGAACATTTCTTGTTTTCCATATTCTGGATATGTTTCTACATATTCCTACCAAGAATTCCTCAACATAGTTGAGCCCTACTGACTGTGTGTCCACCACCAGTGCAGAAATCACACAGGTAATACTGACAAATTATTCTGAAGCAGGCTTTCTTTGCTGCAAGCTAAAGCCAATTATCCTCATGTCAAGCTGATGCAGCTATACTGCTTTTGAGATTGGACCTTAATGTCTTCAGGTGGGTTTTCACTCTTGTTTGGCCATCTCTTAAAATGTGCAGAGTTTTACTACTGATTTCAGATCTCTTTCTGTTCCCCACACTAATAAGACATAGCATCATTTGAGGTATCCTCAGGTATTCAAAACATCCAGATGGTACTGGCAGATCTCACATAGGACCTGAGGGAGGTTGTGCACATCTGGAGCAACTGTTGGAGACCAGAAAGCACTGCCTGGCCTATCTCAGATCATAGAATATATCTAGGTAAGGGCTATTAAATAAAGCCCTTAACATTTAGACTTCAAGCATGGCTTATAATTTTTTTTTTATGGGTGTAGACAGGTACCGTAGAAAACAGTAACCAGAAGATGAATCCTAAGGCAGTTTTTTCTCTGGGTATTCTTGTTGACCAGGGATGGTAAGACTTCAGCCTCTAAATCCTGTGAAAGTCCAATGAAAGAAGTCCTGGTTTTTTCTATCTTCTATTACTGGCAATGCATTTATCCTTCTCTACAGTTCTACCCCCTGACTTAGCCATTCAGCTCCTTTTGAAACAAATGGGCTTATCTCTAAGGTTGATAGCTGACCTCTTCAAAATTATTTAAGGTACCCCAGGGCTTACTTGTTCATTTCCTGACTTCCAGCTGTAGACAACTGGAAGATGACCTATGTATCTGTACTTTCTCTATTGTTTCTACCTTTCTCTTCTAGAATTTTATTGCTACATGGAATAAAGTCTTTAAAGACTTGTAAAACAAAATACTTAAGCCTAGCTTCATTCAGTTTAGCTTGATTCAGTCCACTCAAGATTCAAAACTTACGTGGGTAAGTTTACCTACCTCCATTTGGAAACTAGACCTCTAACATATAGATCTCAATTAGATTCCCAAAGGATACAAACCTAGGGCCGAGAGCCAGATACCAACAAGAGCTTGGTAAGAACAGGGTAATTGGCTTCCAATACACTAAAAAATGCTGTAGTGAGAAAGGGAACAATATGTGCTCTACATCCAGGGCAGAACAGACAAGAAATAAAGCTGCAACCAGAGAGGAATATCTTAACAACAAATTAATCACTGGAGCTCCACAGAGGTTACTGAATATTATTCCTGCAATAGAAGTCTTTAAGAAGTTTGGCAAATACACTTGTTAAGACTGAAAGGTGGACAAGATGACTTTTTACAAGTCTCTGCCACTCTTTAGTCAATATCGAATTATATTTTCTCTGGGAGAAATAGGTTCATACAAAGAGTGAGTGGTTTCAGCAGGAATAGAGTTAATATTCTTCCTAGTAGCTGGTACGGTCCTGTGTTTTGGATTTAGTATTAGAATAATGTTGATATCATACTGAAGATTTTAGCTGTTGCTGAGTAATGTTTATACTAAGTTAAGGATTTTTCAGCTTCTCATGACCAGCCAGGGAGAAGACTGGAGAGGCACAAGAAGTTGGAAGAGACACAGACAGGACAGCTAACCCAAACTGGCCAAAGGAATATTGCATATCATATGATGTCATGCCCAATATATAAACTAAGTGTAGTTGGCCAGGATGGGAAGCTCTGTGCTCAGGTACTGGCTAAGCATCGGTCATCAGTTGATGAGGAATCACACTGTGCATGACTCTTTGTTATATTCCTTTTCATAGCAATCATTATTAATATTATATTTTATTTTTAATTGCAGTTATTAAACTCTTCCTATGTCAGTCCATGGGTTTTACTTGTTTTTGATTCTCCCACACAACACACTGTGGGGGGAGGGGAGGAGTGAGCAAGCAGCTACTTGGTGTTCAGTTGCCAGCTGGGGCTAACCCGTGACAGTGAGTTATTTTGGCATCTAAATGAACTTTCAG
Organism: Actenoides lindsayi; assembly: GCA_025331215.1. Lineage (NCBI taxonomy): Eukaryota > Metazoa > Chordata > Aves > Coraciiformes > Alcedinidae > Actenoides > Actenoides lindsayi. The sequence goes on from WTSP01006011.1 coordinate 7,934, forward strand.
AGTTTGGCCTTAAGAATTCAATTCAGAGGCCAGAGAAACTTTTAGATCCAGATCTAATGAATTCATCAAACCTAACACTTTTTTAAAAGGTAAGAACTATATTGATACCTGATCCTCTTGGTAGAAATTCAGGGATGTTTCTTGGAGAAAAGAAAAAAAATTAATTAAAAAAAAATAATCTATAGCTCACCACTAACTAAACAAAACCATTCCATTTCCTTACTTCTCCTTATCTGCAACTGACCTTGAGTTTCTTTTATACCTGACAAGGAATGAATATTTTTCATCTACCCTAACTCTCATTTCTCACACCCATGATTGGAGGGGGGGGGGAAGATATAATAAACATGAACATTTAATCAATAGCCTTCTATGAACCAAACCGTAAAGTGCAGACTGAATAATGAAGAAATACAATTCTTACTCCTGTCGCATCTTTAATTAGAGCTTTACTACATGACGCAAATTACTTTGGTCCTATGATATTACCTGAGATGTTTAAATGTTCTACAGAAGTATTGATTTTGTTTTGAATGTCAGATCTTGTGCTTGGCAGCTTTTTCTGTGAAACAAATGGATTACACATGCAATTTTAATTAAGTTACGTTTCTCAAATGAGAAGCAGACAAATAGCAGTATAAGCATACGATTATTGGACTGGAGTTATCAGCCTTTGTATGGGTAAAACGATAATTTTGAGTAGTGCCATGTAGTGTGTGATTTGCTTTGAATTAAAGCTTTCCCAAAGGTGAATGTCTGTATTCTTACTATATAATTTCTCATCTTGAAAAAAATTGGTGAAATAGTTCAAATGGTACATAATTTTTATTTTTGTTTAAGTACATTTGGCGACTTATCTGTGAGAAGTATAAACTTTGGAAAAATCAGTTGTCATCTCATCTACTTAAGAAAAACACACAGCTTCAAGAAAAACTCCATAGAAGCCTGATAGAATTAGTCAGCAGCGAATGCAGCCTTCACTCTAAACTAAGCTTTTGGCATCTGTGTGGTGCAGGAGATGGGCTACAGCAAGGAGAATTTAGAGACTGGAGCGGAATAAGAAAAGTCACCAAAAAGCTGAAGGGAAATTGCTCAGCTGTTTCGAATGACCAATAAGTAGCTGATAGTCTGTACTTATTTTCTGTTGTACTTTGAGCTACAGGCTTCTCACGTCGCTTCTTTTGAGTACATTGGCTTTGAAGACCTGAGATTGTACGAGATGTATCTGTTAGAAAGTTCTATCTCACATTAATTGATAACATATATTCTGTTTTAACATAATTTTCAATGCTTTCCTCATCTAATGACATTATATAAGCTTCAGATCTATGTTCAGCTCTATTGTTGTTACTGGGTTTTTCTTGTGTGCAATTTTTAACAACTTTTCGACATGCACCAAAACTTCCATCATCCCTTCATTGGTCTTCACAGTGGTATGATCTGGACAAAGAAAAAAAACAACCAGACAAACCAAACAGCCTTTATCAAGACATGGGTGGTTCAAAATTGCTTTCTCCTGCAAATTTACGAGGAACACATTTAGCTTAATAGTCTAGTACCTTCTATTACTAAACATTTACATGCTTTCCAAGTGTATTTAGCTTCTAAAGAGTTGACATACTGTTTCCAGATGTTGGAAGAGAACTTAAAAATCATGATCCAGGGTTTAAAGAAATGATTATTAAATCCTCTAATTACTCATATGTCCCTAACACTGAATTGTGGAAGGTTTTGTCTCACATGCGCATACACACACAGAGAAATATGCACACAGAGCTAAAGGACAATCTCTCTGCAATACCTGCATATTTGGAATATCTGCTACAAATAATTCAATCATAAAAATACCTTTTACCTCTTAGTAAGCCATTCCAGATATTCAGGCATATATTACCTGTTGTGAGATCATTATATTCTCCATAGTTACTATTAATTAAAATCCTCCAAAACATCAGTGTCCTGACATGGTCATTACACTCATTACAAAAAAAAAGGATAATGTATTGTAAATGTATGGGAGTGAAAATAAGGTATTTCACAGAAAACAGAATAAATCTAGCAACAATACTTAACACAAATCATTCTACTAAGGAAAAAATGGAGTTTCAGTTTTTTTCAGGAAAGGTAGTAGGCCTCACTACTGCATGAATGATGTAAAAAAAAGGATTTTCCTTCAACTTGCATTTTTTGGGTTGTGGAACTAATTAGAGATAAGTTGCACATTCCTTGCAAAACCTTAATGCTCCTCAGATGTTAATATGTTTTTGTTTGCTTTTTATTTTAAAGCCATTTCTAAGCCCTGTTTTTCTCTTCAACAGCTTTTTCACCACCTAGGTTTTTCATTTAGTGTTAACATTTTACAATATGGCTAGTAGAATACCTAGCCTGACTAGAACACTTAGGCCATCTATCTAAATTACTTGCTTGCCTCCAATTCCTGTTAATTCTGCAACCTCACACC
>WTSP01006011.1:24949-38481 GCA_025331215.1 Actenoides lindsayi
AATATATAAAGTTTGAGTGAAAATTTCAAATTCTGAAGGGATTACAAGACTTTTTCTATATATAAGTCTTAGAATATACCATTTAATATAGAAATAATGAATATTTCTATATCTCAGACTTCTAGTTAAAAATACAGGAAATTTATGTTGGGAGAAATTACAAGGATCCACTTCAAATAAAGCATAGAACTGTAGTCATAACGTGGTCACAGGTCATGCCTGAGACTTTGTTAGGTACCTGAGTATGAGGATTAGTTATAAGGCAGTACAGCATAAACTTGATCTCTAACATCAGAGGAAAAGCTTAATTTAAAGGACGATTCACACCATTATGAGATAAGCATCTCCAGAGACTCATCCCTCTGACCTATTTCTTTCCATTGACAAAAGAAGAGTCTAGGGTGACCAGATCAGCTTTAGATGTCTAACCTTTAGATATCTCAAGTGAGATAAGACAAATCCCATCCATAGGATTTCTGTGCTGTGTATGATGATGAATCTACTGCCCCAAAGGGAGAAATCCAGAAAGGGGACATGACGAGTGGAGTGTCGCCTCGTGCAAGTCAGTAGAGAAGGTGGATGGATGGCATGATGTGCAGCTCTGACAACCTGCCTTGGTCCTCATCTGGGGTCCCTAATGCAAGGATGGGGACAAAGGGCCTCTTCCCTTACAGGGCAAGACCTTGGTTTGGTGCAGCTCCGCAACACTAGAGGTGCAATATGTTCTATAGTTAGGTAGATCAAAATCAATATATTTAGAAGGATCTGTTATATATTCTATAGAAATGAGGTTCTGAAGCATAAAAGCCAGTCTCTTGCCTTAAACTTCTTGTTATCTTTCTGCTTAACATCAGACCAGAAAATGAGTGAAAAAACAAAGAGAAAAACCACCAACATTTTGGCATAAGTTTTGAAGATGTGTATGAGATAACATAGCATTAGGCCCACTGACTCTTCCTGTCCTGTGTGAGCTGGTTGTTAATCAAGTGGGAAGTTTCCACTGAATGTTCACATACCCTATGGAAAGCTGCAGCATAACTCTGTTTTCCTCTTCTACAGGGCAGTTATTCAATGGAAAATTATTTTCAAATATATTCTTTAGGACTGTGAATTTTGGGGAGGGCAAATCTGGCAGAAGTAACTTGCAAATTGTCTGATTTTACTGTAGGTTAAAATATATATTTATTGCTCTGGATGTATTTAAAAAAAATACAGTGGATGCTGATGCCAACTGTTTATGGCAAGCACTGCACAACTGTGGCCATCTTTGTGTGTGTAAACATCAGAAGCATGGGACACTGGGGTGGAGAAAATGGCACTGACAGGATCTCTATTCCATTGCTTGGGGCTTTTTTTTGGTTACATTGTGGGTTGGGTTTTTTTCTCCAAATGAATCTTTTTGCTGCTCTGTGGTGTGTTTTGATGACATTTGTATGCTTTGTTCTGGGTGAGCTGCAAGTGTTACACTGAAAGATTGACTAGTGCTTTGTGACAGATATGTAATCTAATGAGCAAGAACACATTCTGCATTCATGATGTGAACATGATGCTCCTTGTCTCCCCAGGGAACACACATAACACTCATGTCCCCTGCTTCACAGAGCTGTGGAGGAGATGCTCCAGCCAGGAAAAATTCTGGTGATTGATAGTCTTACTTTTCTAGTGAGGCTACTGGTTATTTAACATGTATAAAAGTGCAAAGTACAGTTTGTCTTCAAGAGAATTTAGTTGTACAGGTAAAGTGGAGTTTGGAGTTTTAAATGATGATGACCTTCTAGAAAAATACCATTATTAACTAAAGCATAGGAAAGGTATTGATGCCCCTCTTCTCCCTGAAACTGCCTACAAAGTATCTGTCACTATAGGATCTGAGCATCCCTCTGGACCTTCATCTTCACTTGTCCTTCCCAAATGGCTTATTTAAACCCCTGTTCAAAAAAAAGGGAGTATGGGGATGTCGTGATGCAGGTTTCAGTTTCTGACTTTTTCAGAGTCCTAATTAAGGTATCAGTTACCCTCTGTGCATAGACTTTTCCCTGCTAAACTCTCTAGGAACCTGACCTTTCTTTTGCTTCAGTTCACGCCCTTATCTCTTTAAGCACTTTACCCTTTAAACTGTTTTGCAAATTTGTATGCACTAGCATGCCTCTTCAGGTCTTCTTAAATTTTCTTCTGAAGAAATCCCAAACAAGCACATGCACGGAGATTATCTAGTAAACTGATACAGCCTCTTCATGCAAACTAAAGATTGCTTTCAATATTCGGCTAGTCTAACTCTTACTGGACTATTATTGGAAAGGTGTAGTTTTGTTTTGCTTAAGCATATACTTGTATTTTCATGGACTGCAGCTTTGAAGTTCTGGGCTGTGATGTAAGTCATACATGGAAGTACCGAGTTAAGTTTTAAAACCTTTTTTTCTGGCTTAGAAAAATGCTGGAAGTATAAGGTATTTCCAGTGGAACCAAATTGCCACATCGATCTAAACATATTGTTGTTAATAGTCACTCTTTGAAAATCTATTTGACTTGTTCGAGGGAGCCTTAAGCTGGTCATTGTGATCAGAATGCCAGCAGATGGGATCAATTATCCCAGTTCTTCCCCTTGAGTTCTTATGCTTTCCCTGCTGTAACTGCTCCTGGTGTATGCTGTCGAGATAATACTGTAAGATATGAGTCTGGATACTATAAATCAATTCTTACACAGCTAATTCCTGTTTCCAAGGTTGTTCCTTGTAAATCTTAGTTCTCTGTCTCTTTCCTTCATTTCAAAGGTAATTTTGACCATATAAGATTGTTAGAACAAGGCTCTAATTTTTTTATTCCCAACATATATATGCTTCAGACAGTCTGAAGGAAAGTATAAAAATGGCATGTACTAACTCAGTCAGAATTTCAAACTTGACTCAGTGTATTTTACTTTTCTTCCAGGCTGATGCTGTTGGATATTCTTTCTTCTATTTTCTTTTTGGTTACACACATGGATTTGCTTGCTGATTAATGTTGTTCTAGAGTTACTCTTCTACAATGACAGTATAAAAAACAGAAGGGAACTATTGTTTTCCTATTAATAAGAATTTCATATTTAAATGTAAATTTACACCTAGTTGTATCTTTTATGTGTTCAATGGCACACAAGCATATTCTTTGAATCAATTTTTACTGTTCCCAGAAGTCAAAATGTGTTGAACACTGAAATTGTAAGCAAGGTGAAAATTCAACCTGGAGTTTTAATCTCCAGTTTGGGTTTTGGTGCCATCTAAAAACATATTTCCAAGGGAAATATATTCAGGCAACTGTGAATCAAAGCTGAAGAAAAGGTTTGCCTAAAGCTCTGTGTTACTGAAGCTAGGGCACCAACTGGTACAGTCTTAAGTAAGTCTATTAAGATGAAAAACAAAACAGAAATTATTGAGACATTACAGAGAAAGGAGTCCTTGACTTGAACTACATGTTGTAAAACCTCTAAAATCAGACTGAGATCATGTACTGTTTGCTTTATATCTGTCTTTCTGCCAGCAAATGTTTGCATTTTCAAGTCTATTTCAATCTTATAATTTAAACTGTAGCTCTTAATCCTTATTTTTCCAGTATAACTGACAGGAAGACAGTGATTTGATTTTGTTACCTGACTTTTGATGAAGTGGTAGTAGTTAATATAAAAGTCCTTAGTGCTCAGCGCTTAGGTAACTTAGTGAGAGCAAGATGTGTGAGAATAGGATTTGACTTCTTTGCAGCTGTTTCAGAATAATGCAATTAATCCCAGCTGGTTTTTTCCCTCCCCCTTACATTTTTTTATGTTGATATTTTAGCTCAGTTGCTTATCAGCAGTTAAAACCTCTATATTCTAGAAGTTCTGCATTCTCTCTGCTTCAGATGAAACAAAAGTGGCTTCTTTGTCCTACCCTCAAAATAGACTTTCTCAAAACTGTGATAATAAACTCAATGTATTACCTGAACTGATCACATCATTGTTTATATATTTACCTTGTTATAACTGTCAGTGAAGCACACCAGACAAGAGTATGGAAAAGAAAAAGAATTTGTCTTTTATGGAGAATGTCTATTAAATCCAGTATGTAAACCAATGCATTTTAATGCATGGATTTCTGAAGCAAAATGTGTGACATTTCATGAGTATCATTGTGTATATAGTGTATCACACCTTTAGTATCTTGAGATGAATTCTTTTGGTAGCATAAAGCATTTAAAACAGTATAAATGCTGGAAATTTTACAAACTTCATAATTATCCACCAAAACTGTCTGTTACTTTTTCCTTTTCCTTGGAGGAGAGGTAAGAAGGATCATAAATGTGAAAACTGGAAAAAGTTTGTTCCGTATATAATACTGCCATAGAAAATGTTGGCACCTGAGCAAATGCGAACACCTTAGCAGCTTAACCACCATAGCACAGTTGATACCCTGTCAAACTTGTAAATTAAATGCAAAGTCATTATGAATTATAATTGTCATGTGGAAAAGGACAAAAAGCATGAATCCACCTACTGTTACCACAGTGCTCCCTGATGATCTGCAAATGCAGAGGTTTTATACTAATTAAGAAAAGCACTCTTATAACCAAGCCAGATGAATGTGTTTGTTTGTCAGACACATCTCTTCCACTCCTCATGTGAACTAATAATGTTGTCTGGAAGCAGAGTTCATTGTATGCAATAGTAGTTTGAGACTAATCCTTATTTTCCTCAGACATTCATCATTTGCTCTTGAGTTGGAACTAAGAATTACGGTCTGACCTTGATTCAAGGTGTCAACATTATAATCAGTTTCAAAGATGACTTAACAGCTAGATAAGCACCCTGATTAGGGGGAGAGCTCTCTCTTAAGGAATCCAGCTTTTGGCAGCAATATTCCCACTGCACAATATGCAATATCATCTGTGGAGAAGACAAAAGTTAAAGAAAAGGAAGAATCAAAAGGAGGACCTACAACAGATTTCAAGACTTCTTAAATATATAATTGCCAGTTTAGTTAAATTAGTGCTACAATAGATTATAAGAACTAAGTAACATAAGTAATTGATCACAGAACCTGAATTTCAAACTGAATCAGAATTATCTGTAACTTCCTATACACATATATATGTATATAAATGCATATATATAAGCACTTTAAGTAAGGAATTCTATTAGTGTGGTTCTGTTGCTGTTTGAATCTCTTCAGTTTCATGTCTCTGCTAGCTTTTGTGTCTATCTCCTCATAGAAAATTAATGAGGTTTATAAAAAAGTTTAAAAGGTGTCACCTACTCCATCACTACAATCAAGCCAGTTTAAATTATTTGACAAATGCACTTGACATGTCTAATTGCTTAAACTGAGGCTCAGGTAAGTATTTTTCTAACCAATAGACAACAAGTTGATTCTCTATCTCGGTATCCACGATCAGGTACTCCAATGGATGGGGCAGAGAAACTTCTTTCATTTTTTATCACAAGAATTTCTGTCCAATTCCACTTTCGACATGGATCAACTCCATAACCCAGTCTTGTGGCTCTCCAGTTAACTTTTACAGCTACCTGTGGGATTGTTTAAATTTTGCTCATTTTGTTTTGTTCCTTTCACCACAGGAATTAGGAAAGATAAATCAGTCCCTGGTGTTGCTTGTTTGTCGCCTTGGCTGTAGAAGGAGCTAAGGCTGCCTGAGAAATAGCCATCTCATTTTGGACATGGGTGTCAGGACCACTGAATCACTGTTGTTGTTTCTAGTGCTGGTCTGTTAGTTTAGGAAAGGGTCTTTTTGAAATCTTGTTATTTGGGTAGCAGGAAATAAACGATTCACTAATCTGAAAAAATGGATTACACAGGAGGATTCAAAAAAACCCAAAAGACTGGCAAAAGACCTGGGATCAGAAGCCAAATAGACAGAGAAGGGGGATAACTAGTGACTAAGTGACAGCAGGTTTAAAGGCAGCAGGTATGAAACCTAGGGAGAAAAAAATACATTAATTGCATTGGAAAACAGGAGTCTAAGAAGAAATTTGAACATTATTTAAACCGGAGAGTGTATACCAAGAAATAATATTTCAATTTAAACATTTCTCTATTTGATTCATAAGAGCTGAATATGTAATACACATCAAACATCTCCAGCTTTTGTCTAAACAAATGACAAGAACAAAAAACAAAGCAAAAGGAATTAGGTGGTTTAACATGAAATTGAAGTTCTTTTATTAGCCTGTACCTGTACCCAGCATAAAGTTGGGGGTTAAGAGAAATGACACATTTTTCATGTTTACCATCAAGTAGGTAGTTTTGGAAATTTCTAAAAATATTGAAGATGGAACACAATGTGCCTTGAAATAGTCACAGGAAATGAAATGCTGTCTGCTACTGGTCTGACATCCAAATACTCTATGGGTAAAACTAGGACAAGGCAGAGGTTTGCGTTTACTCACTATTGATAATGTCAGGTGTTTCAACACAAAGCAATTAATGCAATATTAATTTATTTTTTTTCCCTGTATGGAAGAGAATTCATTGTTATTTTATATTACAGTCCAAGTTTTCAGTTGAAATTCTTCTTTTTCTTTTTTTTTTTTTCTTTTATTTTTTTTTTCATGGTCTAAAATGAGTTGGAAGGATATTAAAAGCTTATTTTTCAAAACCCGCTCATGGATCAGTAAAAGTACGCTCTGTGGGATCCTGACCAGGCTATTCTAAAAGATGGGGTGCTGGCATTTGGGGATTTACTCTAAATACCCATGGCCAGATACCTGACTTATTTAATCTGTAGTGCTACACTTTCTCTGAACACGTGCTGGAGATTCAAGCTGTGTCTTTGTTCCTTAATCTTGCTTATGAGAGTTGGAATCCCATTTCTTTCCTTCTGTAAGTTTATCATATGTAGAGGTAAATCCAACCATGTTCCTCTCTTCTTTTCCACATAATACTGTGAGCAACAATATCTGGTTTCCAATGTATCTTTATCTCAGGTAACATGATTATTATTGTTACTAGAATTACCTGTCACAAAAGTCAAACGCTTAGAGTAAGATTTATCCCAACAAGTTTTATGCACACAGAAGTTTGGTGTGTAGTCGAATTTCTAACTGGCATAAAGATGGAAATACCTCCGAAAGCAATTTATCCCACCTTGCATGCCTGTCTTTGGATGGGTTGAGTCACCCTTGGGAAGCACCTATTCCTTTCAATTTCCTTTAACTACATTGCTGTGGTTGAATATTACCACAATGGCACTTACTGGGAGGAAAAGTCTTCCACAGGAAAATTACCTGCCAGTTGGCAATTGCACTGGGATATAACAGATTGTCATACAGGAAAATGGAGCATTTTAGGACAGTGCAATACATTGCAGCCTCCAAGGGTTAACTGCACGCCCTGTATTGATGTTTGTAAGCAAAGAAGTCTGTGTTGACTTTTGGACTGAGCAAGACTTGAAGGATGCAGCTTATTAAAGAAGCTCAAATTTTTCTGCTGTCAGTTAAACTAGGATATCTAGTCTTCAGACTAGCTTCCAGACTTCTGCTTTTGGGACTTTTCTATGATTTTGAACTATATTTCTACTCTTTTAATACTATAAAAGGTATCCAGATTACATTTTAGCTTTGTTTCTGTGGAGAATGCAGGTAGCCTCCTTGAAGTCTCTAAAAGTGGGCACGTGAAAATTAAAAGAAATTTTATGTCATAATGACCTAACACTACAGCTGTTGAGATAGAACTTCAAAAATGTGGATGCAGATATAAAAGCTATTTACTTCCAAAAGTAATTTCTGAAAATGTTAAATGGGTAATGCAGACTTCGTCATTTCAGAAGGGATAACATGATCACTGAATGCGCAGAGAGTCTAAAATTGTAAGATAATACTAAGAGTCAAGATGTTAGTTCATAGTTAAGCAATAATATGTGCTATTTTCTGGAAGAAAATTTAATGGTGTTACAGGAGCTCTGAGATTCCTACTGTCAGTAAGCTAAAGAGTTTGTTACAGTGGTGCTCAATACAATGCAGAGTGTAGAAACCTGCCAAGATATAGTATTAAAATCTGGTTAGTAGGTGATTGTGATTAGCAAAAGTGCAACAACTTCTCTTGAGCAACATGTGATAAGAAAGTGAGATAAGCAGGATTTACCCTTCCGAGGTCCAATTTGTTCTACATTATGGCCAATTTGAAGTTTGCATAAATACAGACTGGCCCTAAGAAATGTTTCTAAACTTTTCATCATAAATTTTAAGTATTTGTCTCTTCAATACAGATGTACAAAAGATTAGGAAGACAGGGCATACAGAGCATAAAAATATTTCAAAAGCTGTGGTTTATAAAAAAAAGCTCTTTATATTTATCAGCTGAGATCTCCTTGTACTCTTTCCCGCAGTGGTGGCAGATCGGATGCTCATCTTTCCATGAACCATGAGAGGGAGAATCTCCAGGGATGAAGATGCTTTCTGGCAGTACGAAGACTTGGTATCTCACAGCACCTCTCTTCTTTCACCATAATGCTCTTAAAGTGGTTCTCTAGACAAATGAGCTTAGAGAGAGATCAATATATCTGTGAATATTCAGGGACAGAACTGATTTTACTGAAAATGTAGCTTATAAGCAAGGGCATATTCAGTTATCTATGAATGTAATTTTTTTTAAATTACAAACCTGGAGTTTCATATGCTGACATTTGGGGCCCACAGGGCAATTTAATAGCTGACAGAGATCCCTTAGTCAAAAGATATGGCAAAAACTAGTGACAGGGATAACATTAACATTCCCAGCTTCTCAAGTCATCACAGACACAGAGATAAATTGATGTGTGGCCAGGAAAAAAAAATACGTTGCTGAGTATGGAAACAAGCAACGGCCATGTATTTTGCACATATTTTAAAACATATATAATAGAACATTTGTCACAAGTACCTTGTGTGGTAGTCAGAGCACAAAGTAAAGGAAAAGGAAAATATATTAACTTTCAAGTAGTTATTTTCATGTAATTGTCTAGTCTCAGCCCAAGACTCAGTCAGATAAAACCCACCAAATTCCACATTGATCAAAGTCTCTCCAAGAGTCAGTGCTATATTCAACATTGATCTTCAATTGATTTAGTGTTATTTAAACAAGGCTAAATTTAAGCTAGCATTTTCAGACAGATAATCAAGAACAGAACCGAGTTTATTGGGATCCTTAATAAATTACAGTGAATTGAGGAGCTCTGTTAACCAAAGTCAGATGTATTCTTGTTAAAAATAAGCCAAGAAGAAGTGTGAAAATAGACACTAGTATGATATTCCAAACACACTTTGAACTATGTAGCTCTTTTTCAGCATTTAAATATTTATTTATATTTTTATGAAGGCATTTGTTTTTGGCAACAAGAACTTATGAGAGAAAAAGTGAATGTATTGCAATGTACATAGAAAAATCATGGTTAGATGTCTTTTCTTTACCTCCCCCATAAATATAAAGCATCAGATAATAGAAACCAATTCATGTGATGTACTGTAAGTCAGGTACTATTAGACTCAAAGGTGTTATCTGCCTTACTAAGTAGTTGCAATAATCTATAGCCTAATACACTGTAAACCATAATAGATAAGAAAATGAGGGTTACCTCTTACAAATAGTCTGTAATGTTTACATGAGTTTTCAGGAAGTAACATGGAAAGATTTTCCTACCCCATAACAGCTCAAGGAGTGATTTCAACCTGTGAAAATAAAGTGGAAAAAAAACAAAACCAAAACTACTTAGAAAAAGACAAGAAGTCAGTTTCTCAGAACTGTTTCCCTAATAACTCATCCTTTATGACACTAATAAACCAAAAATAAAGGAGAAGAGAATAACAAAGTCTGGTTGCTTTTACACCCATTACATTTAAGGAAAGAGGAGCAATACTTTTACACTGTTTCTAAGCCAGTTATCCACAGGGACTGATACTAGTAGTTGGTGAATACTGGGATCAGGGCTTCATGATTCAGTAGCATTGTGGAAGCTTCTCCGGACACTGTATTGGCCTTGCAGGTATTTACTTACATATCGAGCACACACATCCAAGAAAAGCACTAACAATGATTCACTTGAAAGAAGAGTAAAGCTGTTAATGGAGCACACTAGTTCATTCTGAGTTTTACAGCCAAAGCTTTCCATTGTCTATAAACTGAACTGTTTCCATTTACTGATACATGGTCCGGTTTTCTAAGCATTTATAATAGATACTGATTTGTATAAAAACCACAACTGTACCAGATACATAAACCAAGTCTTGAAACACTTAATGATGTGTCCAGATATATCAGAGACAGCCTAGTAATAATAAAAAGTGGCCTTAACCTCTTTTGATGCACAGTCTAATGAAACCATGTTAGGACTAGCTTTGGTGAGTATTGCATTAGGACTTGTCAACCAGTGTGACTACGTTTAATTATCTGTAAGACTTTCTTCTGAAGCTGAGCCAGTAAGTGAAAAAAATACTTTCACTGTTGTCATGACTTATCTATCACCAGTAGCTGTTTGTTTTCAGTTATATTTGATTTTGATAATGGGGATGACTTATTAGAAACTCAATATATTTAACAAAAAAATGACAAAAAAAGATATTGTTTTATCTTCATAAAAGAGAGAATTACTCACTATATGATTTTTCTATGACCATGTACTTCTCAAAAAGTTGAAACCTTGACATCTTTCCCTTTTCAACTTGGGCTATTTTTCATCTTTATCTCTTGAAATGGAGGGTGTTGAATTAAAAGGTAAAATAATTTGGCAGAAAATAAACCCTCTTGCATTCCAGCTTGTCCTCAGGTATCAGAGGGGCTGGGGGAGGATGGGCTTAGATTCTGAGCGATGTCCAATTTGGTGCTATAAAGTCCTGTCATGTTCAGTATATTGGACTACCATGATTCTGGTGCACTCTGCATCTTCATTCCAATCACGCTTCATGGACTCACACAGCCTTACTTACGAAGTTTGGTCATGCCCTGTGAGAAACTTTCATGGCTAGCTTAATGAACAGTGCAGTTTATTCAAGCAACAGAAGTACAGGTTCTTATGGGTTGCTGTTGATAAGTACATTGTGTGTAAAAGCAAGTGCAGGTATTGAGATTATGATACAGTGTGCAAAATGACTCTATATAGATATTTCTAAGTTTTCCAAGTAAGCACTTGGTATAGTCCAGATCTTACCCAAAGATGTCCCTGTGGCACGGAAGACAGGATCAGCCCATTGACTGATCCCAGAAGTCAGAGGTAGCCTGCAATTGTATTTACCCTGATATGCTCATGATGGTATGTTCCCTAATGTTCCCCCTTTCTTAAGCTGTTTTTATACTGTTTTTTACTTACAGGGGGAGCTTGAGTGATTCTAGTCATACATACCTTTATTATGATTGGTCTAAAATTCTCTCACTTTGCTTTTGAAGGTATAGGTTAGGAAAAATTCAGGCCACAAGCTCAGTGAGGTGTGGTTGCACTTTGGAGGCGGGTAACCTTTGGGATGGAGCTGTGTTTTGGTATTGAAATGAGATTATAATGAGCAAAGTTTTCACAAAGTACAACATTCATCCAAAAAACCTGACAGACTGTTGGCCCAGGGTGGCTAATATTCAGTTTCTTAGCTGCATAGTACCATAAGGCTCCCATCTCTACAGCGATATCACTAGGGAGCTTCTTCAGCATTATACCTGTGTATAATGTGCGAACAATGCCATGGCTTTAATATAAGTTTAGTTTCTAAGTCACATGTAGTAATTTTTCCACAGAGGGTTTGCGTTTCCCTTCCTTTCTTTTGTATTTTTTTTGTTAGCTTTGTTTTAAACCTTGAAGTCAGCCAACCCAGTCCCAGTATACAGAGAGCACAGATTTTGGCATGTGCACAGGGTAAACATAAAGCAAATCAGGCCTGAACTGCCAGGTGATGCTGCATGTGTCTGCCTATCCCTTTGCCTTATAAATACCCAACAAAGGGCTTTATAAGGACTAAATGGGCAGTTGAAATATCCATACATTTCATAGTGGTATCTTTCTCTTATGGTCAAATTATGAAGAAATTGCCTATTTCCTGTCTTTCTGGTTCAAAGTGTATAAAAAAGATAAATAATTAAAATCAAAACCAAAACCAACCAACCAACAACAAAAAACATAACAACATGAAACAAACCAGACCAAACAACAACCAACCAACCAAACAAACAAAAATTCCAGGAGGGGGAATAGCTACATTGTTCACCCAAACTCAGCCTATCACTGAATTTGTCCCATGAGCAGAAGCTGCAAAGATAACATAGAAATCAAAGCCTTCATCATCTTTCCACTTATTTTTCCTTTCCTGCGCTGATGGAAAACCTTCATTTTGATTTCTATTTGGCAATGGCTACTAGAATTTTAGAGAAAAGTCAGTTTATATAGGAAGCAATGTGCAGTTTACCAGATTTGCATCTAGTTGGCAAGCTGAGACACTGAAATGGCCAGCGGTTATTGAATGCAGTGAGGTTGATGGGCCAAGAAACCAAGAGACCAGTGAATACAATGAGCAGATGGGACAGTGGATCTCTCACACAGGTCACGCAAGGCAACTAATCTTGTCTAAAAGCCTCTTTACAATTACTAAGGTACTCTCTCTATCTGTACTGCTAATTTCGCTAATGACATTCACCCTGAATTACCAAAGTAGGGAGACCAACATGAATGCTAAACCCAAATCCATATGTAATCCCCTAAATAATCACAGTTTGCATTTCAGACTTTCAAAGAGGTATCAATTCACTGGTTTGAGAAGATTAAGTCTTTAATGGGTTGCACAGTTTGGGCTGCTATAGTCTGTACTTTCTGGCTACTTCCAGAGTATTCTGCAAGTGAAATGTCACAAGGATTCTTAATGCCTGCTTTTCCTGGTTGTTTGCATATATTTAATAGAGGGTGATTCACTTATGATTCCTGACTGCAGTTTATTAGCTGTGCCAGGAAGATGAAAATGCAAGGCAAGTTCATTTGACCAGATGTGAATGTTTTTTAAAAGAAAATGTCAGTCTTCTTTTTTTTGCCCTTCCTTTCTGGTCCAAAACCATAGATTTCCAGGAAATCTTTAGGGAACCCAAGGAAAATTAGAATAAAAGAGTTATAACTGAGCTAGAATAATTGGTTGATCTGGAGATAACTGGAAAGTTATCCCTGCTATTTTTAGACTATGATCTGGAATATTCTTACTGTGACAACCATTTGATATACAGCAAAAGTGCAGTCTTAGTAGATGATGAAATATGCATACAGTGGCCACATCTAAGTATTTTATTTTAATGTGTTGCTGGGCTGATTTTCTCGGTTTTGCTGGGGAATTCAACCCTGATTTTTCATATAAATTCTATATATATATAAAAAAAGAATGAAATTGCTTGAGCAGCTCTTCTGAAAAACTTAAAAAAATAAATTGTTGTTTTGAGTGACCTTCTCTGTTTTCCTATTTCTAATTTTGGTTTTGAAGGTGCAAGAGCTCATCATCTCCAATTTAAACACAAAAAAATTTTTGCAAACCAACCTAGGAGAAAAACATATTAAATCAAAGTTTTGGACTTTAGCTG
>WTSP01006012.1:0-17428 GCA_025331215.1 Actenoides lindsayi
GTGGGCATCATCAATGACCTCATCAACTGACCTCATCAATGTTTATAAATATATAAAGGATGAGTGCAAGGAGGATGGAGCCAGGCTCTTCTCGGTGATGCCCAATGATAGGACAAGGGGCAGTGGGTGAATCACGTTCTGTGATTCTGTGTGATTCTGTGATTCTGTGATCCCACCCTGCCAGGAGAAGATAAGTAGTTTTGTTTGTTATACAAGATAAAAGACATTGCAGTATGGGAGGGAGACTGACCCTCTTTGCAGGTGGGATCTGAACAGCGATCTGTGGGAATTTGCCTGGGGTCACTCTAATGTTGCACAGAAGTGGAGTTCCCAGCATCTGAAGGGACATAAGATTTACTTTCTAATGATATTTTTCCTTCCTATTTCTGTCTTCTTGTTAAAGCAATTTTATTACACTATTTGCTGTTATGTCTTTCTGATTGAGATCTAGAAAGAGTCCTGCACCTTCCATTCCCCCAGCCCAGAGCACCATCTGAGTCTTCCCTTTACTTTCCATGATACAGGTAACTACAGCATAGATGACACAGTAGCAAATGTAGTGAATGTGCGTGTAGCAAAAAAAGTAGCAAAATCACTGCAGCTTTCAAAAGAGTCATTAATTTTCATGTAACCAGGCAAGCCAAAGTTAGACAGGTATAACTACATCCACTATTGGTACAAACTGGCAGAGGTTCACTCAGTTTATCCTGTCATGGGATTCTGATTATGAATATTTTAACCTTCAGGATATCTTCAAACCTAATCTAGAAAATCTTTCCTGCTTTTCATCCCATGTTCTCCATTCTTGTACCTCTTTTTCTTAAGGCTGAAATTTTGTAGTGGCCCAGCACTGGTTTTGTGGCAAAAATGTTTTATGCTCAAAAGCGGAAGAAATAATTTATTTCTACTAATTTTACTTTCTTTCTCATTTTGATGCTATAAGGAAGTATTATGATGTTAAAGTCTGTCTAACTATACTCATTAAAAGGTTGCCATTATTTGGAGAGCTGTATGAATGGAAATTATTGACCTTAATTCATTTCAGTCAGTATTATAAAGTCAGTATTATAAAAGCCAGTATCATAGTTGACAGTAATTAATACTTAACTTCTGCTGTTTCCCCAGAGAATCAACGTAATGCATGACTGTAGCCTACTATTTACTATTTTACAAATTGAATTCACTTAACTCTAAAAAGGAACAATAAAAGATTGTGATTGTGATACATGATATGCACTCTAAAAAAAAGATAGTAAGTACAAGTTGACTGGTTTGAGTGAGAACAGGACTATTCCTGTTCAGTGATTTTATTTTTCAGCTGTCTTCTAAGTAACTTCACTTTCTGAAGTTAACAGCATATTTTCACAATGTCTGCTTTTAGCAGTGATAATGCTCAATGCTTATAGTTACTACCAAGGATTGGTATTCAGACCAAGGTCACTGCTAAATCTTGGGTACGATCTTGGGGATGCAGAAAGTAAAAGGCCACACCTGTGGGGAGGGACGGACAGGACTGGAAGCACTCAGTCCCCTCAGGATGCACTCAATTCTCTCATCCAAATCATTGATAAAGATATTGAACAAGACTTGCCCCAAAACTGAGCCCTAGGGGACACTACTGGTGACTGGCCACCAAGTGGATTTAACTCCATTCTCTACAATTCTCTGGATCTGTCTGACCAGACAGGTTTTAACCCAGCAAAGAGTACACCTGTCTATGCCATGAATCATCAGCTTCTCTAGCAGAATGCTGTGGGAGATGGTGTCAAAAGTTTTACTAAAGTCCCAGTAGACAACATCCTCAGCCTTCCTTTTTGTTACAGGCCTAGTGGATGGCACTTGCCCTAAACCTTGACAGCTTATCCTTCTAAAATACTAAAATCTGTTTAAATAAACAAGCAAACTGCAAAGTGCCCCAAGGTTCATATTTTGATAGCTTGAGATAAAAAGAAGCATTCCTCCCAAGAAGTGTTCCCTTCTAGAACAGGATTAAAGTAGCTTTGCAGTTTAATGAACCTTCACCTCTGTGGAGAATCTCAAGTCTCCAGACCTACCACTCCAGCATCTTTCATTAAAGTTGTTGAAAGCCAAAAGCAGGGAGGGAAGAGTGTACCTATATATATGCAAGCCTCAGAAATTCCACAGCTTATTTTGTTGCTTAGTTCTTCCTGCCTGCTCTCTGAAATGCACCTTTCACAGAAGAACTACACAAGTCTAACATGAACTAAAGGTCCATACTCTTTGGGCCCATGAAAGGAATGCCGGGAATAGGTGAGGGCAAGCATGACAATTCAGGGCTAGCAGCTTTCTTTTGGGAGCAATCCCTAGATGTTTCCAATTGTTAGGGCCAGTTCCAGAAAAGAAAAAAGGCATATTTTTCAGAACAACCTCTTCTGTAGCCTAAAGTAAAGTTAATAGTTCCATATTTTTTGGGCCTGTGAATGGGCTGCCAGGTGTAGGGAGTGCAAGCATGAGAATTCAGGACCAGCATCTTTCTTTTGGGAGCAATCCTTAGATGTTTGCAATTGTTAGGGTCAGTTCTAGGAAAAAAAAAAGGCTAACTTTAGTCCAATTATTTCCTGCACAAAGAACTGTGATTTCATAACAGCAAGCTAGTGTAGGAGAGTATATTGGAAAGCCTTTACTATATAGAATGTATCAAGATTAATTATTGCACTTAGCCTAAAGCACATCAGTTTAGTCTCTGCTATAATTTAATTATCTTCCTAGTTATCTTTTAATTATCCTATTTCCCTACTAATGCTAATGTATATGTAGCTGTTATTCTGCATCTTTTTCCTTTACACAGAACACACGTTGGTTTTGAACTGCAGCACAGCTTGTGCCATTGTTTTCTAAATGTTACCTACATTACAAAATCTTTTCTTTAAAACCACAGCTTTGATCATAGAATACCATTAGCACAGTAACTGATCAGAGTAAGCAGAGCATTTCATTATTTTATAAGAATTGTTATAGTCTGAAATGTTACGCAGATAATTGCTTTCCCTTTAATATAGATCTTTGCACGTATTAGGAAGAATACTGGTATGTGAAGAATATTGGTATGTGAAGCACTGGGGATTGGCCTCTCACTATCCACTCATTCCCTCCACAGAGAATGAAAGATCTTATGGGATAGCTTCCATAAGAGCAATCCACACGTGCTTTGGGTTGTTATTGAGGAGAATGTTTTGCCTTAGTCCATTTTTTGGTTTTTTTCAACAACATTAACAGGCAACAAAACAAAAAAGTCTAATAGTAAACTGCAAGAGATGGTTGCTTGGGCAGTGCACATTAAATTTTACTGTCCTCTGATACAGAATGTGGATAAATTATCAGAAACGAAGGAAATGTTAGAATATAGTTAGAAATTTTTAAACATTGGTGACTATTCCGTATGGGTTATGCTAAAATGCCAATTGCAAGGAAACTGAATTGTTATACTTCACTGGACAACCTGAGGTACCTCTCCCAGAGAGCTTGCATAAGGCTCAGCCAGAGATTGGAGCTTTACTGAAGATACATGTGCACAAAATGTGCTAGACTGATAAATGGTAACTGTCAACAATCTGTCAAATATCAACAATCAAATATCAACTTGCAGTAATAACCTGATTACTAGCCCTGGCTTCAACTGTCAACATCTTGTACCGAAGCTGAAGACATTTAAGGAGAACTGAGACTGAAGAGACTCAAGAAGGCATTGAAGAAGGGTGGTTATTTTTCTGTTTTCTCAGATATATACTATTTGTGTGTTTGGCAAGCGCACCAAATATAGCACATAAAAAAAAGAGATATTTATTCATTTGTCCAGAGTTTCTGGATGTATGGTACCTTGCTGAGAACAGAAATACTACTGCCAGGAAGGTAGCTACATAAATTCCCATATGGCCATGCTGATGCCCATCACACATAAACACAAACGACTGAGTTGAGTATTTACATAGCATACAGAAGGGGCAGCAAGATTTCCTCTTTTTCTTTACTTAGAAAAGTGATTTGAACTCAGGTCTTCTTTCCAAAAAGTGCTAGGAGTGCTAAATAGCTTATCATGGGGTCTCTCTTCATCTTTCCAGTTAAAGCAATGCTGGTCTGCTTGAAAAACATTAAAAGCTCCTTTTGTCTACAGGCAGCCCCATGCACAATGCTTCCTCTCACAACTTTTGAGTGTTTAATTACTAGTTCAACAGAGAACATTTTCAGAGCATCCCCTGATCCAGGAGCTCACAAACATTTCTGGAAGAAGTGTTTCCCATTTTCTTTCTTCATTTCCTGCAGAGAGAGCCTGGAGCAATCAACTTTGGCTTCAGGGCTATGTATCTTCTATCAATGACTCTCTCTGTGATACTGAGCCTAACACACTGGAGTCTATGTGCTGGCACACTGAGCTGATTCCACACTCCTTCCTGAGAAACATTTTTACTCCTTTTTTTTCTACACAACTCCCCAGAGCTAGGAAGGGAAAGGATCTCATTTAACCTTTTGCTTTGAAAAGGGGAAGGTGTTGCTAAAGGGTATACTGAACAGTATTAAAAAAAGAAAACTTTACTTAGTGGAGGCATTGGTTTGGGTAGCACTTGACATCAAAACATGAGAAAATTGTAGTTCAGAATGTTTTCACTTGTCCTTCCAATAATAGTTGCATATGAAATTGTATGCTGCAGAGGTACTGGTTTTTGTCAATTAGTATAAGATGAAAATGCTTGTTGAATCCAATTCTGAATGGATCTATGCTAATTTTGTAGTATGTTTCCAGATTATATCCTTCAGTTTGACAGATTTTTGCGAAATTTTATATGGCAATATCTGATTTATTTAATTAGGGATGCTGCCTAATGAGAAAAGTAATCAGTCTCACTAGCCTTTTCTTTCAAATATCAGTTCCCATTAGGGACATTTCTGCAAACCCTTACTGCTTATCACTCTATTAAGTGGAGATTTTCTGACTAAGAAAACTTTCCAAATCCACACATTATAATATAACTGAAATATAGATACTTTCCTGTATTTATTTCCATTTCTACATTTTACTAATAGCTTCTTCTTTTGCTGCTAAGATTTAAGCAAAGTCTTTCCTTCCCTCTAGCCAATCATTCTCATTTAGTTTATGCGGCAGTGGAAGAACAATTAATCCACAACCTGTGATGATGCAGCCATTGTCATGACAATAATTTATCACACTTATTTTATGGAATGAGCTGTCAAGATCAGTTGTAAGCCAGAAAATTCTTCCCTAATCACGGAATCATAGAATCACAGAACAACAGGGGTTGGAAAGAGCCTCTGCAGATCATCTAGTACAACCCCCCTGCCAAAATAGGTTCACCAGGTTGCCCAGGACCAGGTGGATTTTGAAAGTCTCCAGAAAAGGAGACTCCACAGCCTCTCTGGGCAGCCTGTTCCAGTGCTCTGTCACCCTCACAGGAAAGAAGTTTTTCCCTATGTTCAGACAGATCTGCCTATGTTCCAATTTGTGCCCATTGCCCCTTGCCCTAGTATGGTCCCATACTTTTATGGCCCCATACTCTTAACACCCACCCTTTAGATATTTATAAACATTTGTAAGATCACCTCTTAGTCCTCTTTTCTCCAGGCTAAACAGCCTGAGGTCTTGCAGCCTTTCCTCATAAGAAAGATGCTCCAGTCCCCTAATCATTGTTGTATCTCTCCATTGGATTCTCTCCAGTAATTCTTTGTTTCTCTTGAACTGGGGAGCCCAGAACTATAAACATTACTCCAGATATGGTTTCACTAGAACAGAGTAGAGGGGTAGGAGAAACTCCCTTGATCTTCTGGCCACACTCTTCTTAATGCACCCAATCATATCATTGACCTTCTTGGCCACAAGGACACATTGCTGGTTCATGCCTAGCTTTTTGTCCATTGGGACTCCCTGTTCCTCCTCTGTGAAGCTGCTTTCCCAGAGGTCAACCCCAGAACTGTACTGGTGCATGGGGTTATTCTTTCCCAGGTGCAGGACTCTACACTTCCCCTTGTTGAAGTTTGTTTGGTTTCCCTTTGACCAGCTCTCCAGTCTGTCCAGGTCTGGTTGAATAGCAGCACATCCTTCTGGTGCGTTAACCACTCCTTCCAGTTTTGTATCATTAGCAAACTTGCTGAGGGTGCACTCTGTCCCTCATCCAGGTCACTGATGAATATGTTGAACTAGACTGGACCTAGTACTGACCCTTGGGGAATACCACTAGCTACAGGCCTCCAACTCAACTCTATACTACTGACCACAATCCTCTGAAATCTATCATTCAACCAGTTCCCAATCTACTTCACTGTCCTCTCATCCAACACACACTTCCTAAGCTTACCTGTGAGGATGTTGTGGGAAACAATTTCAAAAACCTTGCTCAAGTCAAGGTAGATAACATCCACTGCTGTCCCCTCATCTTAAGTGGCTAGTCACATCATCATAGAAGGCTATCAGATTGGTCAGTCATGATTTCCCCTTGGTGATTCCATGATGATCACTCCTGATAACCTTTTTTTCCTCCTCGTGATAGAGATGACATCTAGAATGAGATGTTCCATCAGCTTTCCAGGGATGTAGGTGAGGTTGACTGGCCTATAGTTTCCTAATATTTAAAACTTATAAATTTAACAGAAATATAGAGCTATTAAATAACAAATTGTTATAGCAGTCATGATTAATAGACAGGTATTATGTTCCTTATCCTATAGATAAATATTCTAATATGTTTTCCAGTATCATCATTCAGACACACAGAGAACAATGTAAAAACCTAGAGTCCTACCTCCTAAAATTATGTTAAAGATATTATTTTCATAATTTTTTCTCTACTTTTTCACTACATAAACCAGAAGGTAGCAGAGTTACAAATCTCACAAATCTCAGAGCAGCTTCAAATTAAGATATTTGAACTTTTATATGAAGAGAAAATATAAAACCACTCTATCTTACTCATGATCTTACCTAGGTGCTTCACAAAATCCAGATTACTAATTATTACATGCCTATTGATAATTATAATAAATCTAGTTTATAGCAATAAATTTTTTTAAAGTGTACTATTTGCAGAAGTTATTGTATTAAGTACTATATAGTTGTAAGAAAGTTTATAATGAAATTTGTAACATTTCCTCAAAACTAATTATTTATTTTTCTAAAATTTTTTAACGACCTTTTGTAAATAATCTCAAACATGGTTTTCTTTTACACAAATCTGCGTAGTAGCTCAAAAGGTTCATTACAATTACTTCATAAAATGTTAAAAGGACAAAATGATATCCTTGCAGCCAAGCTTAAGAAGTATGGCTTGAATGGTTGTGTGTTGAGATGGATTGGAAAATAGATGAAAGACAGAGCCCGGAGAGTTGTGGTTAGTGGATCAGAGTGTAGTTGGAGGGCTGTGGGTAGTGGTGTTCCCCAGGGGTCAGTCCTGGGTTCAGTGCTGTTCAATATATTCATCAATGACCTGGACAAAGGGATAGAGTGTACCCTCAGCAAGTCTGCTGATGATACAAAACTGGGAGGAGTGGCTGACATGCCAGAAGGCTGTGCTGCCATCCAGAGTGACGTGGACAGGTTGGAAAGCTGAGTGAGGAGAAATCTAATGAAGTTCAATAAGGGCAAGTGTAAAGTACTGCATCTGGGGAAGAACAACCCCATGTATCAGTACAGGCTGGGGGCTGATCTGTTGGAGAGCAGCTCTGGGGAAAAAGATCTAGTAGTCATGGTGGACAAGAGGATGACCATGAGCCAACAATGTGTCCTTGTGGCCAAGAAGGCCAATGGCATCCTGGAATGCACTAAGAAGAGCATGGCCAGCAGGTTGAGAGAGGTTATCCTCCCCCTCTACTCTGCGCTGGTAAGGCCTCACCTGGAGTACTGTATCCCCAGTTCAAGAAAGAAAGTGTGCTACTGGAGGGAGTCCAGTGCAGAGCAACTAGGATGATTAGGGGGGTAGAGCATCTCCCTTAATAGGAGAGGCTGAGCGAGCTGGGTCTTTTCAGCCTGGAGAAAAGGAGACTAAGGGATGACCTTATTAATGTCTATAAATATGTAAAGGGCAAATGTCAGGAGGATAGAGCTAGGCTCTTCTAGTGGCATCCAGTGATAGGACAGGGGTAATGGGTACAAGCTGGAGCACAGGAGGTTTCACGCAAACATAAGGAAAAACTTTTTCGCTGTGGGGGGTGACAGAGCACTGGAACAGGCTGCCCAGAGAGGCTGTAGAGTCTCCTTCTCTGGAGACATTCAAAACCAGCCTGGACACATTCCTGTTTGACCTGATCTAGATGATCCTGCTCTAGCAGATATAGCCTGGAAAAGAGAAGACTGAGAGGGGATCTTATTAATACTTACAAATATCTGAAGGGTAGGTGTCAAGTAGAAGGGGCTAGTCTCTTTTCACTTGTGCCCTGTGATAGGACAAGAGGTAATGGTAGCAAGGTGAAACCTTCCACCTCAACATGAGGAAAAACTTCTTCCCTGTGAGAGTGACCGAGCACTGGAACAAGCTGCCCACAGAAGTTGTGGGGTCTCCTTCTCTGGAGACTTTCAAAACCCACCTGGATGCGTTCCTGTATGGCCTGCCCTAGGTGTTCCTATATTGGCAGTGGGATTGTACTTGATGATCTCCAGAGTTCCCTTCCAGTCCCTACAATTCTATGATTCTATGATTAATGAACTTATGCACATTCATTCTGTCAGTCCCACAAAGTAGTTAACATAGGTGCCACTGGTCAGTAATGAGCTATTTTGTAGAGATCTAAAAGGTATTACATTTGTATAAGATTTCAACCTCAGATTCAGAGACACATGCATTATAGATTTGCAGTTCTGCCTTTCATTTGCACATCAAGAGATGCTGTAATTATACATTCATACCCCATCTAATTAATTAATCAACATGAGAAAATACATGTCTATGCTTTATGTGTGAGAAGAAAGTTTCAATGGAGAAAAAGAAGATTTAATACCCTGTAGAAATTCTTCTTTAGAAAGTTTCTGTAGAAATTTTCTTTACTGTGAGAGTGACGGAGCACTGGAGCAGGCTGCCCAGAGAGGTTGTGGAGTCTCCTTCTCTGGGAACTTTCAAAACCCACCTGGATGTATTCCTGTGCAACATGCCCTAGGTGATACTGCTTTGGCAGGGGGGTTGGACTCAATGATCTCCAGAGATCCCTTCCAACCCTCACCATTCTATGATTCCATGAAATCTATGCCTTATATACAGCTAATTATTTAAATATTATCTGTCATAAATACTTAAGCAAACTAATATATATTTTTCTATACAACATAGCAATAATATTCATTCCAATTTCACAAGTAAAAATATCTTCATTGTTTTAGTCCAATGTATAAATCAGTGTAGATTATTAGTAAATTACCAACCACTTGCTTTCAGAATGAACTTTTAAGAAATAATTTATAATGAGGTTTTAGGAGGGTTTTCTTATTAGATATTGTAACATTATGATTAGTTTAATACTATTTATATAGTTTATAAGTGAAATGTTTCACTGGTTGAGAAACAGACACTTAGTCATGGTTAATGGCAATAACTGAATCGTTGAGAAATATGACTTTGATGACACTTTCATTAATTAAAAGTTGCCATAACAACTGAAGGTCTGCATTGAAGGCCCATCAGTTACAAAAGAAACCAGTTGCCCTCCATCACCATTATACTAATTTTTTAACTCTTGCATATGCACAGCATGATTAAGTAGAACAAATTTATACTTGGAAATTATGAAAGTGAAAAGTACATGACATAAATTAAAGTAACAGCAACTACTAAGAAGCATCTGCATGCCTTTCAAGTGGCCAATGTAGTACTAGGCATAGAAAACTGCAATTTCAGTACTGAATTGACTCGCATAAAGACACATCAAGATGTGTCTGCTTCCACAGTAAAGGTACAGGCAAAAACAGGATGAAGGACAAAACCTCATTATTAATGCTGTGCCAGAAATCCATTTGTGCAGAGCATTTAATCTTTTGGTTCCGGTTTTGTTTGCCCTATAATTATTAGAACTAATAATGCTTGTTTTGAAACAATGATATGCTTAATATATATAGTCCATCATTAACTTCATTAAAAGGTCTGTGAAAGGTTATTACTTTGAAACGATGAACATGTGTCGGAGAAGATCTTTTTGGAAAAGTTTTGTAAGCATAATATTTTGCTCAAAATACCATAATTTAAACAGAGAATTAAATAACAGAATTCAATGAGAGTCGTTTGCAGAGCAGAATAATGTCTATGATGGTCAGTAGCTGAAATGTTAAGGAAGCTGTAGTGCAAGAACCAAACTAAAGATTAAAAAAGCCAGACTGATGGCATTGGGCATGTTAAATGAAAATGTTTTGAGAAGGAAAGAAGAAAAATGTTTACGATTTGCAGTGTATCATTTGCTAATTATACCTATTATCAGGTATAATTTAACTATGGAATATTGTATATGTTGCTCACAATCACATTTAAGTTCAGCTGCTTAGGAATTTAAATACTATGAAGAACTAAAAAGCGAATAACATAAGATATATGAATAAATAAAGAGATAAAATAATCCACAAATTAATCTCTAAATTCAAGGAGAAAACATTTAGTCATTTGATCATTTATTCAATCAAGTAACTGGAAAACCCCAGAAAGTAAAAATCTCACCTAAAAATGGAATAGGATGGCAGTTAATAAGAGTTTAATAGTGTCAGGGATGAATATGTTTGACATGCTTTGATTTAGCAGCAATTTAAGTTTTATTAATAAAATGACATAAATCAAAGGTTGAATTTAGCAGCACTTAATGATTAACCAGCTTAATAATCAACAAGTGATTTAGTAAAATATGTTGTAATAAAACAGGGGCTTAATTACCGATTCAAGGATGACAATATTCATGATAATTTACAAGGTACCTTAAATCAAAACACATATATATGTATAAACACAAAATAATAGAGACACACATGCAGACAGAAATACTTGACCAGTGAAAAATATAGATGCCCTCACCCATAAAAGTAAATGCATAAAATCAAAAACCTAGATAGAAAGAAAGGGATAAAGAGGCTAGCCTGTAGTTAAAATTTACTGCTACAGGTCCAGAATAAATGCTCACAATACATCAGCGTTTCTCAGTGGGCGGTGTTTGTGTGTCTAGGAGGTGGTCTCACCCAGGCCTTATGTTGACTCTGCCATCAGATGGTCCTGAGAAGTGTCCCAACTCAAGGGAGATGATGGATAAAGCCTGCTGCAAGACAGGAGAGCTTAAAGGGTGTCACTTAGGGTTACTATTTGTAGGTTCTGAGATAATTGACTTTTGTCAGGTACTTTCCCATTTCGGCCTGACTTGGGTGATGTAATATTCTGCTTTGCACACATCCAGCACTTGCTAGATTTTAGGGTTCTAGTATTCCCCAGTTGGGGCCATGATCCAAGTACAACTGTACTAGGCTGTAAGAAGGTCAACTGATCATCAGTTTTGTTCGCAGATAATAAGGAGGGGAGCAAGACTCAGATGCATTGAGGCTGCAACTCACTGCTCTGGTCCACTGCAGGAAGTAATTGTCATTATTGTGCCCAAAGAAGAGGTGAGGCAGGAGCCAGGTATGTTAAGAGAGTGCCTTAATGTTCTGGTAGACCACCTTTCACAATCCATATTTGACTTTTCCAATGGATTGTTGTGTGCTTCAGGGAAGGGAGCCACACCCTATACTGTGTCCCATGAGTAGGGGACAATTGTACCCCCACAAACAGGAACAAAGAATAACCATACAGAAAAGTGCAGCATTATACATCTCACATCTAAGAGAATAAAACTTCTTGATCAAAAGACATTTATCAAGAAATTTTTCTCTGTTTTCAATACCTTCCAAAATTCAATGAAATTTAATTACTGTGAAAATAAGCATGAATAACCATTTTATATTTATATATACATGTATAGTGTACAGACCTATATAGTCACACATGAATACTGAATAACAGGGATGTATTTAAAAAAAACACATAAACACAAATAATGACATTATTTAAAATATCACAATCTTTATACTTATGAGTTGGAAATTCTATTATTTAAATCTAAATTACTATAAAGTTAAAATATGCTAAACAAAAAGTGAGGTGCTGATGATGTTTCTGGCATCACTTTTGACTAATGGCATCATATGCAAGACTGCACAGAGTCTAATTTATTACCACCATAAGGAGTGTCAAGATGGGAAGAGGTATGGTGGTATTGCTTATATATGTGTCCCTGTAATAACCAAGTCCTTTCACAAGAATAGAATGAGTGCTACAGTGACTATATAAGAGAAACATATGGTATGTTCAGTATAGTTCTGCAGTTGTAGGAGTTCAGTGGCTTCTTATACAAAAGCAGATATTTAATCTAGAAGCTAATAACATAGAGTTTTGGCTTAAGGAACATTTAAGTCAACATTTCTGTAGCTTCTATATTATAAAGTATGCTATATGGTTATATATATAATGGTAATAGAGTTTGTTGTCTGATTGGACTTAGATGAAGTCAAATAAATTTAATGGGAAGATCCCTTTTGGTAAATTCTATAGTAATTCACAAATAATAATGGCCAACTTTAGATGCTTCATTAAAGTGTCTTCATCGGAAAGCAAACATCCATAGATCCTACCAAAGGAGAGGTACAGGCCAATGTAGAGAGAAAGTATAATCATTTTAATTGTCATGTAAGGTTTTTTGCAGATAGGTATTTCTAACTGGAAACACCTTTTCATGGATATATTTAAACTATTCTACTACTTCTCTCTATATATTTTTCAAAGTGACTTTCATTTATCACAGTAGTCTGTAGTCATCTGTTCATGTATTTGCTAGCCAGCTCTCTGTGACACTCATATTATTGCTCTACTGATATAGCTTGTGGATGTCTAGTGCACACTTTCATGATAAATTGTATTATTAAGGGATTCACAGATCAAATAAAGGAGATCTGATAAAGCAGTGGTATTCCAATTCAGGCTTATAGCATAAGTTTTTAATTGAACAGTTAGGACAATATAATTATTAATATTAAAATATTATAAATAATAAAATTTTAACTATTACAAATATTTTTAGAATTGCTATTATAAGATCTCCCTTATGAACAGTACTGACTTCATCCAATTTATCCAAAAGATCAAATTTCATGTTATTCCTAGAACATGAGGAACTTTGGTTTAATGTCATCCTGAATTGCAGAAATGTCTACTGATATGTCTGCAGGTCAGACAGCAGACGTTGCCTCAAAAAAAGAGGGCCAGTTAGTTGATAAAAAGAAATCCTTGTCTTTTTCCTTACTAAATTTCTTCATTGTCCTGCATCTTCTGTTTAGTCCAAGCCTAACTGGATAATTAGTAGACGACTGGTTTTTTGACGAGTTTTAAAATTTTCTTATGATGTCCTGGTTTGAGTGAGAACAGAACTAATTCTGTTCAGTAATTGTACTTTTGCAGCTCAGTTCATTTAACAAACTGCACTTTCTGAAGTTAGCAGCCTGTTCTCACAGACAGTGTCTGCTTCTAGCAGTGATAAAACCTCATATTTAGAGTTACTACCAAGGATTGGTGTGCAGATCAAGGCCACTGCTGGATCTTGTGTACCACACCAGGAGGTGCAGAAAAGAGAAAGGCTGCACCTGCAGGGAGGAGCAGACAGGACAGGTGACCCTAAACTGACCATCGAGGTATTCCATCCCATATACGTCATATTCGGCATAGACCTCAGGGATCTGAAGGGTCTGTGGGCTCTTCTCCCCTCTTGGACTGTTTTGACAGCTTTGCTTGTCTTGGTTCACTTCCCTCCTTGGAGCACCTAAGGCAGACTCTGTCCGTTCTGCCTTTGATCCCAGTCTGTGTGTTCCTGAGTCCAGTACCAAAATCCAGCTCCCGAGCACAGCTCCCATCTGCCATGGGGCCCAGTCTGGGACTCCCCCGGTGCCTGCTCCATAGCATCAGTGGTGACAGTGATGTAATTACCACCAGGGGGGTTGGGTTTGATACTGGGTTTGTATATATTTGTATATATATATTCCATTAATGTTATTATTAATTTCATTTTCATTAAAGCTGGTCTAGTTTCCTTTTCTAATCTCTAAGTCTCTCTCCCTTATTCCCTTTCTCTTCCCCTTTGGGTGGGGGGGAGGGGGGTTAACAGAGAGTCTGTTATAGGTCTAAGGGGCCACCCTGACCCTAAACTGTGACATATGGTCAGGAAAAATGAGTCCTTAAAATATACCATCCGATTTCTGAGCATATCTACTCCTCCTGAGACTTTAAGTTATATCTGACTATTTTCCTGAGCGAAGCACATTCTTGCTATGTAAATTGTGATGTGCTATGTCTAAATTGTGACATGAATCCTGTCAGTATAAAAGTACTATGTATCCATTTCATAAAGAAAAGCTTAAACTGAATAACTGTTACTGCTCAAAATTTACTGTTTTGAAAGTAAAACATTGTTAGTTTGCATACTCATTTTTGCATCCCTAGAAATTTGAAGTAAAATTTATTTTCCAAACACTTTTACTTGATTGTTCCTCATTAAATGTGGAGATGCTTTGTACTTTGTCTACAACTAAAAAATAATTCTGCAGAATGCTTAAAATTGGTACAAATACAGATATCAAATTTTGCCTCAGTTAGAAACAGACTATGTTTCTGTCTCCACAATTTCCAAAAAGCACATTTCTTCCCCTTCTAAATCTAGCTAGTCCATTATGCTTAATTATCCATTAAACTGTGTACTGGAAATTCCTGAAGAAGTACAGACATTACTTACATTCCAAAATGTGAAGTACAGAAAATTCAGAAACATCAGATATAATAAAATTCGATCTGACATATTATAAGTAAATTTATTCTACTTATGCCTGACAATACAGTTTTATTACCAGTTGGGAAGAATAAGTGTAGCAAACAGATGAGAAAATACAGAGAAAATTGTGAGATCACAGTTTCTTTTAAAGCGTAATGGTAATGTTACATTTTGATTTCAAAGAAGCGGCATTAGTTAGGAATTCACTGAGAGAAGAGAGTGGAATTATGTTCAGAATGTCAATGCTTGAAAGCAAAAACATACCTATCCAAAATAAATTTGGTGGGCAGGAACTATTAAAAAAAGAAAAAAAATAGGAGAAGGGAGGAAAAGACAGTTGGAAATTCATGCTATTTCTTGCTAATAGCTGAGGAACAGTGTAGGCATAGCTGGGATCAGTAACCACTCAGTAAACACTTTAAGTGCCTCTATATTTAATAACCAAACAAGAAACTAAATGTAAGGAATGGTCGTTATGTCATATTTTAGACTAGATCAGTCTTATATATTTTAATATCTCAGGCTTCAGAAAGAACTTTATATATACAGTAAAATATTCTATATTTCTTTGAAAATAGAGTTTGAACACTAGACATTCTTACATTGTGAAGTCTGTCCTTTAGCACTATTAGCTCCATTTTTTCAATAAGATCATTTAAGATTAAATCCACAAAAGGAATGAGGTATTACAATATCCTACAATAGGTCATTATAAGTCTTAGTGCAATACATAGGAAGAAACGAATACCTCAGTCCTGGATTCACAAGTTTTTGGAGCTATCTAACCCATCTGATTAGAAGTGCTGAGCGTATGACTGGATACCCTCTTTGCTAAGTTTGAGGGTCTCAGTCAACCCAATTAACTTGATCTTCATTGACTACATAAGATATTAGACAGCATACATATTGACCTCTGATTGTGCACACATAAATGTAAATATTTTAACATTGAACTGAATCCTACCCAGTCAGCCCCAACTTTGTCCAAGATTTACACATATTTAAATATTTAGCTCCACTCTGAAGTGAGAAGACTGAACATCATCTAGTTGTGTTTCTCAAGCACTTTGTTTTCAAACATCATGAAGATACAACTGCTTTTATTTTTTTTTTTAATCAAATCTCAGCTACTAGTTATGATATGGTAAGTGTATTATAGCATTTATTATGACATAATGATCTGAGCCTATTTTGAAGTAGTCAAGCCTCCTTCTTGTATTTATTTATGAAGCTTCATTACACTCTTCATTATTGTGCAAGGAAAACAGTAAATGACTCCTGATTAAACTTTTCTATTTTGTCTAATAGCATTTGGAAGAAAGTAGAACTATGTAGGACATGTTAATGGTTAGAACTTTTAAGGGGGCAAAGATATCCAAACTTCCATTCTTTTTTTAAGGACAAGTTAGTCTAAGGACCATTAGCTCTTATAACCAAGTTCAAGATTTATTCATTATTACTCATGTTCTCACACAGTTTTGGAAAGGGGGGGTGGGAGAGGCTTAAACAAGATATAATTTTTTCAGCATTTTTGTGACATTGAAATTTTTGAAATGGCTGGCTATTGAATCAAAAGTGCTCTTAACTGGCACTTATTTTTTTTGTATTTGAAGATAAGCCAAGATTTTGTAGTGAGGGAGAATTTTACCTCTCTGAAAGGACATAGAGCATTCAATTCAGCTGGGCAAAGAACCAAAATATACTTAAATGATATTACATTATTAAACCCTAATTTCCTGAGGTTTGTGTGCTGTAAGAACTGTCAATAGTAAAACTTATATTGAAGTTCTACCTTCGCTTGAAACTCCCATATAAGCTGACTGCTCCGTCCACTGCCTTTAGAAGTATCACCTCCTGAAGCTGTATCAAGATCTGTAAGTTAATAAGGTTTTATGATACATGGTCACACAGTCCCTCTGGATTTTTTTGTGAACAAAGTTTTGTTAACAAAAAAGCAGATGAGCGACAACAAATGCACCTGCCAAATTCTGGAGCCATTCAGCATTGCTTCAAATAACTGTTTAGTCCATGAGCAATTTGGCATGTGTATCCTGCTGTGGTCTCCTGAATTTTCACTTTAAATTCTCTGGTTTCTGACCATATGTAATGCACTTCCTTCTTTCTGCTCAGTATGTCAGCATGCTGCTGTGACTTCTTACAGAAAAATCTTTGGGAGCTGCGGGACACATTTAAGCTCTTGAATGAAATTTTCAATAATGACATATGGATGTCAGCATTTTCTCCTGCCCTTTTTAATAAGCAGTTTCTTGTTTGCATTCACTGCTGGTTTTGCTTTTAGCTATGGACCCCTGATGAGCATGGGGTCAACATCCTGTTCTTGGTATTGTGTCTCTCCATAGACATGCTTTCTGTAGATTCACGGCAGTAATGATTTTGCCTTCTTTCTTGTTCTTAGTGTAAAGTCCTATGTAAATGAATTATTCAAATATGGAGCTTTCTCAGGATTGACATGGGAACTTCCTACTCATCATAGATTTAATTCTAGCAGAACTCACTCAGAAAAAAAAGAAAAAAAGAAACAAATAAGAAAAAAAAAAGGATAGAAAAAAAGAAAAAAAGAAAAAAAGAAAAAAAGAAA
>WTSP01006013.1:0-21986 GCA_025331215.1 Actenoides lindsayi
TTCCTTTTCTCTTCCCCTTTGGGGAGGGAGGGGGGTTAACAGAGAGCGTCTGTTATAGGTCTAAGGGGCTGCCCTGATCCTAAACCGTGACAGTAATACATTCCACAAATAAATTGCTGCAAATGCAGTAACTGAAATATTGGAATATTAATGGAAAAATAGCAAACAAATCTCTCTACCAGTAGTCATTAGTGACTAGGTTTAAATAGCTGCCCCAATTTTGTATGTCTTTTGATTAAATGTTTAGTTATTTGTTCTTTCAAGTGTATTTAAGGAAAATATATTTAATTGTTTAACTTTATTGTGGTTTTAACTAAGTGGTGAATCTGTTAGAATCATAAACGAGGCCTGCCTGACAGAAGCCTACGTAAATACTCAGATCTCCTCCAGTCACAATTTTATTTAAAGACATGATCTCAAATGAAAGAGCCAAATCTAAATTTAAGCTCATCTGTAGTGAAAAAAATTCTCCTCTTCCATTAAAGTAATAACTTCACTACATCTGGGGGGTGGGGGGGGATGGACATATTTGAGGGCAGTGGACACAAGTTGCACTGGGAAAGGTTTCATCTTGTCATAGGGAAGACATTTTTTAGCATAAGTATAATTAATCACTGGAACAATCTCCCCAGGGATATGATAGAGTACCCATGACTGGAGGTTTTCAAGATGTGACAAGGCAGGGTGCTAGCAAATCTCATCTAGGCTCCCTTTTCCATGAAAGTTTGGACTAGATGCTCTTTCGAGGTCCTGTAAAACCTGAGCTGTTCAAAAATTCTACAGTTCTCTGATATTTGGTTCTACCAAAGAGTTTGTGAAGGAAAAATGAAGAGAAATTA
Organism: Actenoides lindsayi; assembly: GCA_025331215.1. Classification (NCBI taxonomy): domain Eukaryota; kingdom Metazoa; phylum Chordata; class Aves; order Coraciiformes; family Alcedinidae; genus Actenoides; species Actenoides lindsayi. The sequence continues at coordinate 840 of WTSP01006013.1, forward strand.
TCTGACAAAAAATATCACTGTCGATGTTTTTGTCACAGTATCAGCAATATTTTCATTATTTTCAATATTTCAGTATTTTCTATTCAGGCCCTGTTTCTATTTAGATGCTTTCAAAGATAACATGGAATAGATTAAAATAATGACGGAAATGAGCTACTGAGTATTTAACAGTTTTACACAAAGTTGTTTGAGAGCACCCTTCACACTAAGTATAAAGTGTTCATTATTAAACTAAATGGTTTGCCCTTAAACCTGTGTCTGTCATAACAGAACATTCCAAATTTACAAGTCAGTAGCACATCTTTATTTGCTTTGGTGGAAAAGTTTCCACTCTCTTTTCACTCAAACTCTCTCACATGACACTATTTCAGTCTAAGATTGGCCAGACTGATAAGCAAACAAAATTTCTTCAGCATTAGTAGAGCGAATGGAAGATTCAAAGGCAATTAGATATTGCCAGTGTGCTGTGAGCCCTGGCAGATGCTGAAAACTGCATCTGCGCATTCCCTGACTTGTACCTCTTAGCCATCAGACGTGCTTTCTCCTGCTATTTCCACTTTTATTCAGTACTGTTATAGGACTAGTGTTTGTTCACACCCCATTTTGTTACAGCTGTAGCAACATAACAAGAAATAGTCGACAATCCTATAGTTAAAGTTACAGAACAACTGCTTTGTCAAACTTGAACTCTTCAGGGTGAATTTGCATCATCAACTGTAGCAAGAAGACCCTTTTAGCTAAATTTATTCAAGCAAGTGTGAGAAAAATGGTTGGAGTAATGTTGTTTTGCTTATATTTAAAAATATTTTTTCCATAGTCTGGAGGGTGGGAACATCAATTTTTTTAGGGCACTGGAGAATGTACTTAAAAATTGACAGGTCCTTGATGCATTCGCAGAATCGCAGAATTGTTGGAATTGGAAGGCACCTCTAGAGATCATCTACTCCAACCCCCCTGCTAAAGCAGGATTGCCTAGAACACATTACACGAATTACATCCAGGTGAGTGTTGAAGGTCTCCAGAGAAGAAGACTCCACAACCCCTGGGCAGCCTGTTCCAGTGCTTCATCACCCTCACAGTAAAGAAGTTTTTCCTCAAGTTTAGATGAAACTTGTGCCCATTGCCCCTTTTCCTGTCACTGGGAATACTGAAAAGAGTCTGGCTTCATCCTCCTTGCACACATCTTTTAGATATTTATAGACATAGATAAGGTGTCCTCTCAGTCTTCTCCAGTCTAAATAGTCATTTATTTATTCTAGGAGGAAAAAAAAAAAAAAAAAAAAAAAGAAAAGATAGTATAGCTTTTGTTAAGTTTTAATCTTGAAGCAAAAGATGATGATGATGATGATTACTAATAATAGTAAGCATCATTTGTGCTGTGTCATAATTAGTATTTGGCACTGAAATTCTTGAAGGATCTCCCTGACTTGAAAATACGTACCTTATTTCCAGTTCTGCACATTCAGAAAAAAATGTATGACAATATATATAGAAGTTAAATCACCACAATAAAACAGATATCGAACTGTTTCTTGTTCTCTGGCAATGCCTTGTGTTGTGCAGTGGATTATGGGGAGAGTTCTTAGTTCCATAAGAAGCACGCAGAAAGACATCTACATGGCTTAATAGACAGTTTTGCCACTGTAATACCATAGTTGTCTATGTTCCTCTTACAAAATGCAGGCATTTTTTTTTAATTAAAAAAAAAATTACTTTTCGTTTGTGTTTGTTTAATACTGTTTTGGAACATGCTTGGACATTGCGTCTCCTGAAGCCCATTAGATTAGGCTTATCAAATAAAAAATGACCACCATCCTTCTGTTAATAACAAAACATTGTCTTCTTTAGAATTATTTCAAGTTTTATAATGAACTCCGAAGATTAATTAAATATGTGTAAGAAATTTTTATAATGTGATTATATTTTGCTAAAAGCTGTAGCTGGGAAGATGTTGCTATTTGGTAAGTGCAACTAATATCGGAAATACTCTTCTTTAGGGGAACTTGGAATTCTTTATTTCCTTTCATTCTGAAGAGTAAGGTAAAAAGCAGTTAGCAATGTTTAAAACTGTTATGTCATGCCTTAGTTCTTGTAAGTTTTTAAGTTGTCACACATGTAATAATGTAACTGACTGTTACATGAAACTGGTGTTTAACTTATTAAGAAGTAACTTTCAAAAATGTATAAATGCCATCCAGGTAATATATAATTCTAACAGCTAACTTTTTAGAGTAACACTGAAAATATGTCAAATTTATCAATGCTGTGCAAGTTTTATTTTCATGTGGCTGAGTTGAGATCGAGTAAGATGGGAACATCATGATATATATATATATATATGGCTTATTTCAATTCACTTAGCACTTGTCATAGCTAAATTATTTTATGGTTCCTTGATTATATTATTTAATAAACTTTCAAACAGTGAATATATCAGTAACAGGTGAAGCAAAAACTTGCTGAAGAAAGAAGATAATTTTGAAAGAGTTCAGTTTCAACATGAAACATCGGTATGATAGAAGAAGACATACAGTGATGTTTTATAAGATATAATGTGTGCTCCATACAGTTGTCTGGTGACCACATATTAGATTTTAAAATAGAAATCTATCTGGAGTTCACTGGTTTGCTATGGCTATTCTGCTTTCTATTCATTGGACATATATATATTACCTTTATCTACTTCCTTCACAATGTCCAGACCAAACACTTGCAGCCATGTTGCTAACTTCTTTAACTTCCGAAGGCTGCCAAAAGTATGCCTGTAAATTATTCTCTTCACACACAGGTACAACCTTCAAAGCTCTTTCAGAGCTCAAAACTTTTTGATGCAATATTATAAAATCAAACTGCCATGTATCATTAACTAAAAACTGTTTTATGGGTTGTGTCAACAGCTGTGATATCATTTATTGCATATTTAATTCTAATAGAAACTTTTTGACTATTTTCACTAGCAGTCCATTTATCTGAAGAGAAGCCAATCTCTAGCCACCCATTATCCAGTCATCTGCCTCTACACTTTTTTTCTTTTTTTCTTTTTCAACAAAAGGGAAAGAAGACAAAAAAAAAAAAAAAAAAAAAAAAAAAAAGACAAAAAGAAAATCTGTATTATTTTCCTCATAGAAGAAACTATTCTGTTTTCCAGTAGTTCCTCAGTGTTTCAGCAATATGAATCTTTCAGGAAACTTCTGCTTACATTTGTGTTGCCAATGCACCCAGTTAAAATTTGAAAATAATTTCTGTTTCATTGAAAATAGAAAAAAAATTGCTTGGTTCTGCAACATTGAGTTCATATTTCTTTTCATGCTCCAAGTATTGCATACAGTTTTTATTACAACAATTATCAATAGGTAGAATTGAAACACAATAATAAGCTGGTTTATCACTGAAGATAACTGCATTTAAAAAGCTAGAGTAAGTGCTTAGAACAGAAACTGAGGAAAGAAGCCATCTAATTTCAAATTAATAAGATAGCAAGAAAGCATGCAAATGTATGATTGAATTGTAATTGCTTGTTACTACTTGCCTATGGTTTGAAATATAATTTTTTTCTCCTGAAATTACAGAAATTCAGACAGATTGGAGAAGTCTAATTTTCAGCACTAAGCATTTTATAATAATGTAAACATCCATGGGAAGGTGAAATAACAAAACCAGAATGAGTACAAACTCCTATATTTCAATCTGTAAGATAGAATGTCTCCTAGGATGTAATATTTTTGAACATACCATCTGTTTCTTGCTTGCATCTTCATCTGAGTCTTATTACTTGCCAGTATGAGGAGCAATAAACTATGTTCCTAGGGGCTGTAAATGAGGCAATGTTACTATTGAGATGAATGTAACTAAGAAATCTTGTAAGAAATTTATTTTTTTTTTTTCTTTAGAGCTTTATTGTGAAGGTGCTTCTACTTTTGTGGATTTTCAAATATTCTGCTATGGAAAAAAAAGAGCTTCACTGCAAAAATGATGGAGCATCTTTTCTATGAAGAAAGGCTGAGAAAGTTGGGATTGTTCAGCCCTGGGAAGAGGAGGCTCCAGGAAGACCTTATTTTGGCCTTTCAATACTTAAAGGGGGTTTATAAGAACGATGTGGACAAACTTTTTAGTAGGGCCTACGGTGATAGGACAAGGGGTAATGTGTAGATTTAGACTAGAAAAAATGAAGAAATTTTTTACAGTGATGGTGATGAAACATTGGAACAGGTTGCCCAGAGAGGTGGTCAGTGCTCTCATCTGTGGAAACATTCAAGGTCAGGTTGGACGGGGCTGTGAGCAACCTGATCCTGATAAAGATGTCCCTTCTCACTGCAGGGGGCTTGGACTAGATGACCTTAAAAATCATTCCACCTCAAACTATTCTATGGTTCTGTGATTCTATGATTCTTTGATACTCTTATTTCACTGTAAAGGTCCAAGGTATCAGTGAAAATCTCTGAAGAGGTAACTTTCTAGAAAGTCACTCAAAGATACATACAGTGACAAAGATACATACAGTGACAAACATGCACATATCCATATATTCACAATAGGAATAAATGAACTGCAGGCATGTACTACAGAAAACAAAAAAACAAACTTGATGCAAGGCATTTTATTGTCTCAAGATTTTTATTCTACTAATTCATAGACATATAAAGAATTTCTATGTGACATAGGATTACCTTTAGTTTCTTTACATCTTCTGTAAAATGCAGTTAACAACATTTTTCTACATTACGATGAAGAGATCAGATACTTGATACTGCTGGTAATATCCTAATTACTGGAGATATGACTACATTCTTTAGAAGCATAGCACAGAGAAATTACATACTTTTGCTTTTATTTTTATTTATATTTACTTAACCAAGAGAGACACAAAACCTTCTACCTTGACTAATGATCATATGCTACTTTTCTACTTTATCCTCTCCATCGTGCAGACAACTTAAGCTAGAATTTTCTCTGGATTCTGTGATACAGCAGACCACATATTCTGATGTTCTGGAAGGATTTTTTTCCCCACTTTTTCAAATAAATACTTATCTAGAAGTGAGCACTGGGTTCACCAACCACAAGTCCAATCCCTCCATCATTCTTTGAAGTCCTGTGGAAACACATTTTTGGTTTAAAAAGAAAGGATGGAGAATGAAGAAAAAAGTATTATTTCATTTTGCTCAATTACTGGAGCAGAAAAGGGTTAAATAGTCCATTTAAGAAACACATGAGACATTTTTACTCTTAAGGAGAGAAAATAGCTGAATTTATAGACTCTCTAGAGTGAAGAATGTAGTATTAAAAAATTAATTGACCCCTGAGGAAATTAAACTAAGAATGATACGCCATAATTTATTGACTATGTAGTGGAAGTGTGTTCCTGTACACTGGAACTAATTAAATGTCCAGAATGACAGAATGAATGAGAACATGCCATGCTTGTTAATAAAATTGGCCTGATGCTTAAAATTGATCCTATATGTTACTCTTTTACCTGCACATCCATATGAGTTTTTAAGAAATTATCTTTTTGAGGTCCTTCTCAAAATTAATTCCATAAACGAACATTCTTTCATTGAAGTTGAAAGCACAAACAAAAGAGAGGCAGTTTTTGTTTTCCTAGAAACATAAATATCTCCAGATACAGCACAGACAGCCTGTGATCTATTCCAAAATTTAGCATAAATTCTTCATTGACCTTTCATACAGAAGAAAAGATTAATAGCTGAAAACTTTTATTTATTTAATTAATTATTTAAGGAGGGGGATACAAAGGAAAGTAAAGCAAATATGAAGATTTACAAATTACAGTATTTTTTGCCTTGCTGAGAAAACAGGTTTTAATTAAAACAAACTATATACTTGACACAAGCCAAAGCCTTCCATTTAGATTTATAGTATTATACCCATATATATAACTTTCAGTAAATCAAAGAGAAAGTTAATCTATATTTTGGTAGGTCAGAGACTCACCTGGAAAGTGAGTCTCTGGACTCACCTGGACTCACATACTTCGGTTTCTTCTAAAAATTGTGATAAGAGGAAGAATAGATCTACCAGAGGCCACAAGGTGTGTGGTGTGTGTGTGTGCGTGTGTGTGTTTGTGTGAACAAACACATACATGAAGAATAACCTACATCTTATAAATTGAGGCAATAATTTAAGAAATGAGATTAATTACCTTCTGAAGATGTGGCTTAGACAGCAACCACACCTACAGTTTTAGGAAAAAAACGTTTTCCTAAAGCAGGTTAGAATTGTTATTCCTACTACATATTCTTTTCTGTTGATCTTGCCTGGAAAACCTAACTTTATATATTAATATCTATTTTTTTTCTGTAAAGTTATTTTAATTTTTTTGAACTTTTAGAGAAGAAACCTAAAACTGTATTTTCTTATCCTTGTCAATTCTGTAATCAAGGAAATATTGTTCAGCTTTATTTAGGAGTAGAGATATATGGAATCGTGACAGAGGGGATAGTAACTTTTATTCAGAGAAGGTCACTTTTTTCAAAAATTTAGTTGCATATTTAACTGGACAGTCATTTGTTATAATGACATATTATCAAGAACATGATTTATCAAGACTTACATATATATATATATATGTATATGCACATATGTGAATGTGCATGTATATATGACCATATTTAGGTAAGTGAACAACTCTGAATACCCAGAAGAACTACATATGTTGTTTCACTGATTTCCTAAATTTTCAGTAGTTCCAGTCAGGTTCAGTCTTCAGACTCCTGTAGTCTGATTATATCATTGAAGGTCAAGAAGAAATAGTGTAAATGTATAAGAGAACTGAAAATACTTTGCTGCACAAAAGGTCAGTTAGGTACTAATGAAGATTAGATGCCTAAGTTTTTGCCGAAGTTTTTGGGGTTAAAAGAAACTGATTTTATTTTCAGTAGTGGTCAGCAGTGAGAATCTAAATTATAAAAAAAAATTGCTGTGCATTTAAAGGTAGCAAAGGTAAGGATTGCAATTGCAGATAGTCACAGCAATAAAGACCTGTATAAAGATACTCAGATTAACATCAGCATCGAATTTATCTTGAACTTAACCCACCTGGACTCATTCCTGTGTGACCTAATCTAGGTAATACTGCTCTGGCAGGGAGGTTGGTCTAGATGATCTTTCATGGCCCCTTCCAGCCCCTAATATTATGTGATTCTGTGAATAATCAGGGATATCACTTCGAGCAAATTATTTACTTATAACTATGAACATCATTTGTTGTAATGACACCTTATACAAACATGATACATCAGCCAAATATCTCAGAAGCTACTCAAAAAAATCAATTATTTTTAACAAAAAATAATTTGATAAAATTGCTTTCAAATTTTCTTTTATAGACTGAAACTATTTCAGGCTTACAAATGTTGAAATAGTCACATTAAACTGAGATATTTAAAATAGGCACTTAAAGGTATCTGTTGTTTAGATGAACACACAAAAAAGTCTCTATGAAATACTAGAAAAGTGTAAAAAATAATCACTCATTTTCCTCATCAGCTAACTTTTTTATGCATTTCATCTGATTTTTGTCAACCAAGAACATTTTCAGATGCTGAAAAAATTCCTTTCCTTAAAAAGGGGGTAGCAAGAGAAAAGTGTAAATGCCCTGCAGTGCAGGAAAAGGTAGGAGTTATACAAGTAGAATATGTATGAAGAAGACATTCTTTTTCTAATATCACGACATTAACCCAAGTATCTTTTGTTATAAAATATTTTACATGTGCAAATATTAGACTAAAGATCTCAATACAATTTTTTCTATTGTTTGTTAATATGACTTGCATGTTTCTTATTTCTGGTTTTATGGATCACTTTTTCAAATATATGTACCTAAGTATACATATATGCATGTATGAATTCATGTATATATAGAGAGAGGATAGTGTGAGAGAGTCAGTGATTAGCTTCTGTGGTAAAATCCTGACTATACAACCACTATATTTTTATTTTATTTTGTTTTATTTTATGGAAGAAAATTAAGAAATGGAAGATAGATATAGTTTCAAAATATATTCAAAAAATTACTTCTTGAGAATTAGGAAAACAGGTCATAGAAACTTTCATAGGCTTTGTAATTCAGAGTTGCTTGTAGTATCTTGTACAGAGCAGCCCTAAGAAGGACTTGATGATACTGGTGGATTAAAAATTGGACATGATTCAGCAATATGTGCCTGCAGACCAGAAAGCCAAATGTATCCCGGCCTACATGAAAAGAAGCATGGTTATCAAGTTGAGGGAAGTGATTCTTTCCTCCTTTATGTTTTCTTTACGTAGAAAATGGTAGACAAATCTAACATGAAAACACAATGAAACTCTGAACGACTTTGAAGGCAAGAATGAAAAGCTACCTATAGATATGACAGATGATTCAGAGATTCCAGGAAATACAGATAAGACAGCCAAGAAAAATTTAGTCATCTTCATTTTGGAATGCCAGAAGGGCTGTCCACTGAGTACTAGAAAATGTTAGCATATAGACAAATATTTCTATTTTATTTTTATCTTAACAATAATTTTTTTTCACTTAAATTCAAGTAAGAAATAGTTGCTATGTTTTATCTGATGCAGGAAAGCTAGAATAGGAATAGATTCTATAATTTTCAGACATAAGATAAACATAAAAAAGACTGGAAAAGTAATGGGCACTTCTGCCTCTAGAGTACTCACATTGAGATTGCAGTGAACCATCCAGAAAGAAATGTCAGACAGGCTGAGATGGATGACAACCCAAGAGAGCAGATGTCAGATGAGAGTGTGTATGAAAGAGAGTTTCAGTATAGAGAAAATCAGGGCAAAGATTTAGTCAGTGGATCTGAAGATGAAATGGAGAAAGGATATAAAAATGGCAGAAGGAAGAATGGATGGGAAGTGGTTTTTTGGGGTTTGTTTTTGTTTAAAGCTCTTATTTAGAAATGAAGAGCATATTTACACCATCAAATAATAAAAAAAATAAATCTGGTATTTCTTCAAAAGAAACAAGATCAGAAGAGTAATTTTTTAACGTAAAGAAGTCTTAAGAGTTGAAAAGAAGAGAAAAATTGCCATTTTCATTATCATTACATTACTGTATTTGAATTTTACATTTTTTTTCAATCATACATTTTTTGAAAATCACAGAAGCAGGCTTTAATGACAAAAGAATCTTTAAGATAGATGTCTCAACTGTCCTTCCTATAATAAGGTTTTTGTGGATTTATTTTTCTGCAGTTGAAATTACATGTCTCTACTAACTTTGACTATCAAGCAAGATTAACACTGGTGGTAGAAATTAATTTTCATTATTTCTTTTTACGTGACATTATCATTTTTTAATACAACAAGGTAGTAAAATAAATATGAAGAGGAGAGGTTGTCTTGTTCTAAGCTGATGAAAATGTGGATGGGATTATATGATAAATTTGTTGGAAATCATACAGACTGTTTGGTCTTGGAGGGGGGTTTTTAACCACTTTTTCCTATGATCCTATATTTGAGATAACCTATTATGACGATATTGAAGTTGGAAAAAAGAAAAAAAAAGAAAAAGCACCAAAATAGTAGAATGGAAGTGATGGAAGTTGTGCATTTTCATTACATCTTCCTTAATTTGTGGTAATGCTTATTTAACAGCAGACCTTCCTTGATGCCAAGTCACAGGGTAAAACTAATAATTTAATAGCAGTTCAAATTTTCAAATGAGTATATGTGGCGTTTGGATAGCAAATTTATTTATTTTTTTCTGCTAACAATCTTGAAGAGGATAATTACCCCATCCACCACCTCTATCAAGAACTCCAGCACAATAGTATTGAAAAATTACATTTACTTTAATTGAACATTTATGAACTACTGACAAAACACTATCTATGGTTTTGTTTCTGCTTTATATAACAAACACCTATGTATGCAGCTCTGGGTAATGTATATTCAATCACCCTGTATCTGTTTTAGAACATCATAATGGCAAAACTGGGTCGTGATTCACTCCACACAGATCATCAAAGACTGAAAGTCTATACATAGAGCATTTGACACAGGAATTCATGCACATTAAAATTTCTGTAATTGGCAAAATGGATATAACGCAACGGATATAATCACATTTTAATGGATACAAAATGGATACAATGCAAAATTAGCATTCATTTAAAATATCCCCTGTATATGGGACCTCTGACCACTAATAACATATTACAATTCTCATGTCACCACTTCAGTAGAAAATTCAAGAAGGGATACATGAAATATATCTTATTTTTCCCAGAAAGTCTGTCACTCATTTGTATTATATCCATATTGAATCACCTGTCACTCAAAGTATACCTCCACTTGCCTAGTAATGTCTCATTACTTATCCTTGTTCGGACGATAACTCTAGACTGGAGTTTAACATCTGAATTTTAGAAATTAACTCGGTGAGATGAATAGAAATTCCTTTCAATATATTAAACCCAAAAACTGTAATGAAGATTTTTTTCCAAATATGTCTCCAGTCATATATGTTAACTAGCAAGAACAGCCAGAAAAAATAACCTTTCAATATTTTGATAGATAAACTAACATATAACAAATATGATACTTCTCCTAAGGTGCTGCAACAAGAGAATCTTAGTTTATTTTACAAATGATGAATACAAGAAAGTATGAATAAACACTTTTTTAAAAATATCAGATATGAATGTTTTATCTGGAAGCTCTGCATTACCTTCACTACTATTTCAAGCAGCTTCTACTTTCCCAGGAAATAATAGGATGGTTTCTTCACCACTATAGATTTGTCTTTGTGTATTTCTTTCATTACTGATGCAGATTGATTTTGTCTGAGTACCTTTTCTGTAGTTGATAAGAATCCTGCATAACTCACTTTTTTTTTTTTTTTCTGTACGTTATAAACTGAAATTACTTTTTGCTGTTATGGAATGTTATTTTATAAAAGTATTCCATTTTAGCTTTCATTGCTCACAATGTAGGAGGAAGAAGAAAGGATGAAAATGCAAATGAGAAACTGAGGATAATTTGAAAATACATACAAAATATTAAAAATTAAGAATGAGTTCTTTCAAGTGTTCACTCAGGACATAAAGAAATCCCAACCAACATGTAAACTTCAATAGTAAGAATTTATTTAGATCATATTTACAATAAAAATGACAAGGGTCTGATTGAATCTGAAATGTTATTCAGATATCTAACTATCAGAATGAAACACAAGAATAAGTGATAAAATTAGTCAACATTTAAAAGAATAAGAAAAAAATAAACAAAAGAAATACCCATATTTTAAATGTGTCATTGAAAACGGAAAGCTGAAAAACATACAAAGACACTATTTTTATTTCCTGCTGTTTTAGTTACAAGTTCTGACAAAATAAGGTCATAGAATCATGCAAGACAATGAAAATAGTAATTCCTAGATATTTTTCTATTCAGTTTCAAGGCATTTAACGAGACCGATAGCATGTATTTTACATCACATCAATGTCTGAGCTTGAATACATGCCTTAAATACATTTATTTCAATGAAAATTTCAGTTGAAAAAAAGTATTTAAGAAATGAAAGGGAGCAGTAGTTCAGAATAAAATGATAAAAATAGTATCAGTATAAAATGCTAATTCAAATTCAAGAGTTTCATTTGGGTGTCACACTGTCTCAAAATCTCTGGAAAATTTCCTTTAGAAAAGGTATACTGACTTTTTATTATTTTTATTTTAACTGAACCCATTTTAGTCAAATTCAGTCTATAATAAAAAATACTTCCTATCTTTCTTAAAATATCCTCTTTGCCCTTCTTCTCACAGCTTTTATCAGTGAACATGATGTCATATATCATGGAATATTCCTTTGGTGGTGTCAGCTGTCCCAGCTGCGTCTGCTCTAAGATTCTTGTGGACTCTCAACCTACTCAGTGGTGGAGTGGTTTGAGAAGCAGAAAAGGCCTTGTCTCTGTGTAAGCCCTGCTCAGCAGTAACAAAAACATCCCTGTGTTAACAACACTATTTTCAGCACAAATCCAAATCACAGCCCATACCAGATACTACGAGGAAAATTAACTCTATCCCAGTCCAAACCAGCACACCTACTTTAAGTGATGAGAAATGTCTGCCCCATACAAAAAAAAATAAAATTCTCCTTCATTATTCCAGGTGATTAATATGTTTAGATGAGGATATCTGTACATTTACTATAAATACTGGCTACTTGACACTTCAACTCATTTTGATTTTTTTCTATTTTCTGTGAAATGTTGATTTATGTCTTTGTAGCCATGTCAAAGTTTTGCCACTTTATAACACTGATACTGTATTTCAGTAGATTATGGAGTAACATCTGGCAGGGCAGCCTGAGAAGCAGGAAAGGCCTTGATACTGTATAAGCACTAAACAGTTAAATAACTAAAACATCAGTGTGTTATCAAGACTGTTTTCATCACAAATCCAAAACTTAATACCATACAAGCTGCACTGCAGAAAAGTAACTGTATCCCAGCCAAAATCAGTACACTTAAGAACAATTGACTTTCAAATTTTATTTCAACATTTTGATGCACTACAAAATTCTATGAGGCAACATTATCAGCTGTCGCAAATATCACTAAGGGTACCACAGAGATTACATAAAAATTCCTAAACTAGATGTTAAGCACCTTGAAAACTGTTGTCTGAAATTTACCCATTCATAGCATCTGACCATAAAAAAACACATTGGCCACAAAAGGTTGATAGAAATGGTCTGCTATCACTAATAAATGAATTCCTGGCTAGAATACATGGATCATTTGGATATTGTGTTGGAAATTGGAGGGCATGAATATGAGTCCTGCCAGACAGAAAATGTGTTTCCACTTACTGGAAAGAATTTTGATCACTTAGCCATTGGCTAACAACAATAGGTTCATTGGCAGTACTAGCACTTCAAAAGAAAAAGAGTTTTAATTTTTCTCAAAGGCAAGTCATATGCAACAACTCTAAGACTAATATTGCATCATAAAGAAAGCCCTGACTCTTAATACTCGAGAGGATGGTGGGAAGGGAGATTTTAATTTCTTAAACATCTCAGCACAGATCTCTGTGATTCAGGATGAATAGGTATCTTTCTTTCTTTCTTTCTTTCTTTTTTTTTTTTTTCCTTTCCCTACAGTGAGTAAGTAAACCATAGTTTTGGAGGTAACACACTTCAGTTGTTATAAACAGAAATCATATGGGTCAATATGGTAAGACTCCATGAATTGAAATGCAACAAACCATCATGTTTTTATCCATGTTCTTGGAGCTCTGGATAAAAAGCTGAAAATGTTTCCTCTATTGCTTCAATTTACTGCACACAAGAGCTTGAAATTATTGTACTAATACTGACAGAGGAATAACTACTGTGCTCTTTTGCAGGCAGCAAATAGGAAGATGTTTTATCAGAGTGTTGCACTTCTGTTCAGAGTGAAATATTCTGAGGATGGCTAACCAGTGACAAAGTCTTGCAGACTGCAGACAGTTTATGTTTTGAGGCAATTGTGGTGGTGCTGCAGAATGACACACTAAAGACCTTCCATGGGAGTTGTTCTGTGCTAGCTCTGATCTCACCCCATGAGCTGAATGGACACTTGGAGCATTAATTATTTGGTGCACATTAGTAATTTCATTTCAGCCATGACAAACAGAGGCAATTAAGGCATTCACTTTGAAAGCTCAATTCAAGTCCTAATAAAATTTTTACATAGATAACTCCATAAAAACCTTTAGTTACTCCTCTTGCAACGCAAGAAACTTATTATTTTTGCAGCAATTGAATTTGTAGTGTCTGTAGCCGAATTCACAAGTTTACGAATCTGATTAAAGTAGAATAAAAATTGAAACATTATTATGCAATAAAAAATTTAAAAAACAATATATGCTCTTTCAAATACTGAAAGAAGAAAATGTGTTTCATTCTTGAATTGCTGAGTTTTTAAAAATTTACCTTCATAAGAAATGTTGACCTGGTCAAAGGCTCATGGCTTAGAACATAGCACAAAATAATCATCTCATGATACCTACTTTTTATAGTATATTCTTCCCATCCCACTCTCAAAGCTTCCTATGGCAAACACATTCATCATTTGGACAGCATCAATACTTGCCAGCTTTAATTATAGCCCACATGCCTTTACCCAGCTAGTTGTTGAACAAACAGGAAAATCTCAGTAAATGTACAATCAAGTGTTTGGTTACCAAAGTTGTATGTTAAGGCTAGTAAAGAAGTACCTTCTTTATTATGTTATGTTACCTCAGTGATTTTATTGGTTTTTATGATGAAATTACACTTGTTGTCTTCTTTGATGGCTTTTCTGCTATTTTCAGCTCTGCTGCAAATTCAGTAACAGATTTGATAGATCCTGTTCTTAAAAAGAAAAGGGAATTTTCAACATTTAGATTACTTTAACAAAGAAAAAAAATGCAAATTAGAAATAATCAAGTCCCTGAGCAACAAAATGCATGCATAATTTGTCTTACTGTATACCCACATAGAGTGCTTTATCTGGAATTTAGTCTTCATGATTGCAGAAAAGGAATAAACAGAATATCTCTTTCTATGGCTATGGATGCTCAGGTAAAGAAGATAAATATCAACCTCAAGGTCATGATCTCTTCTGCTAAGAACTAGGAGAATAAATATTAGTTGCTGAACCCCTTCTCTGAAAGGTAGATTGTGTTTTTTCATACTGAAAGACTCAAGGTATATAGGATTTGTATTATTTACTTTCTCCTTTGCTGTATTAGTTGTTACTCAGTAAGATATATCTGAAACTCTGAAACTTCAAGACAAGCAGAAAATATCTTTTGAGGATTAATGAAAACATCAGAAAAGTTGCCCCATAGGTATAAATTAGCTCATGGATTGTAAAGATGATAATGACTTTCAAAAAGAATTGCAATGGTATATAAGTTAATCTGGTTCTAAGCACTCAGTTTTCTTCAGGCATGCACGACTTCACTGCTGTGACACTCTTAAATTTGTTATGCTTGTGATGAATTGTCTTTGTTTGCTATATGACTACTTAGAAAATCGAATTTTTAACTGGAATTGAGGAGAAACATAAAATTTTTTTAAGCTTTTATTAGAAATTAAATGACAGCATATGAAAACTATGTGCACATGCCTAAAAATTAGAAAATATCATTTTGGCTATATATATAATATAATTTTGTAGTGTTTGTCCTCATATACCAAAATCAGACAATTTCTCCCTTCAATTTTCTCCTGAGTCTGAAGAAGCAAAGGGTAAAGATTAGAGAAGTTTGCACCATCCATTTAGGTGCTGTAGTTTATTGGCCAGATGTGTAGGCTGAAACATAACAGTGCAAAACAATGACAAATACCTCATATTCCAGCTCCACTGCAATCTTTAGTTTTCATGAACACTATTGGGACACTTATTTTTGATGGGTCATATACTGATATTTGGCAACAGTGAAAAACATTCAGCTTCCAGTTATATATAGTGATCTGATTTGGCATATAGGTGTGATTTTAAAATAAGCTAAGTGTCTGTTTTGATAAAAAAATTCCATTTATTTTTGTAATACTAAACTGGTTTACACTAGAGTATAACAGAAAAGACTTTCTCAGTTGTAAAGGATCTACAATGAACATCTAGTCCAACTGCCTGACCAATTAAGGGCTGATCAAAATTTAAAGCATGTTATTAAGGTCATTGTCCAAATACATTTTAAACATTGACAGATTTCATGCATTGACCACTTCTCTAGGAAGCCTATTCCCATGTTTGACCACCTTCTCAGTAAAGAAATGCTTCCTAATGTCCTGTTTGAACCTCCTCTGATGCAGCTTTGAACCATTCATATGTGTTCTGTCACCGGACCCGAGGAATAGAGTTCAGCACCTCCCTCTCCACTTCCCTTCCTCAGGAAGTTGTAGCGAGAAGGAGGTCACTCCACAGCCTCCTTTTCTCCAAACTAGATAAGCCCAAAGCCCTCAGCCAGTCCTCATAGGACATTCGTTCCAGCCCTTTTACCACCTTTTTTGCCCTCCTCTGGACACATTCGAGTATCTGAACATCCTTCTTGATTTGTGTGACCCAGAACTGCACACCATACTCAAGCTGAGGCTGCACCAACACTGAATACAGTGGGATGATCATCTCTTTTGAGCTGTTGTTGTAGGCAAGCATATCATGAAATGTTGTTTATAAATGAAAAGAGCTTCTTAACAATAGTTGAACATGTTCCCATCCATTAGAAAACTTCCACAATTATTCTGATATTAAAGAAGGCATTTAATTTCTATTCTAAGTTTATTCATGGCCAGTTGATGCCCATATGTTCTTATTACTTGCAGTTTATATAGCTCACATATCTTCCCTCCTCATGTTCATCTTTTCTGCTTTTCCAGGCCCCCAGTATATTTAGAGTGAACAGTCATATTAGACTGAAGCCTTAATTTTCCACATTTAATGAGCCAAAGCTTTTATTTCTTCCAGCAAGATAAAATCTCCATTATACTTATTATTCTGTAAGCCTTCTGTGCACTGATTCCAGTCTAAATGCAGCTCCCTTGATATTGATGACCTTGTAAACTTTTCCCTTTCTTAGCTGCAGGTCATCACTGAATCATTGCCTTTAGGACATCATTAATATTGTCTATTAATCATACCCTTTAATCTTATAGCCAGTTGTTTCATTAATTAGTTCTGTCTCTGTTTTGGTTTTCCCCTTCTTTTTTTATGATGATGATGATGATGATTATTAATTTTATTTTTATTTTTTCATGAAATTTAATCTGAAATCTTTTGCAAAATATCTGGTTTTGTCTACTGTGATCTAATCACATTTTCTAAAACTACCTTTTTGTTCATCTCTTCTTTTACAGTTTTGATACTCAACTAAAGAATGTCTAAAAGTGCATTACCCTTTACTATAGTAACTAACTGATAAAAGAATATGCTGCAACACTGTGGAATAAGTAGGCCCTACTATTTATTAACAGCATTTGCTCTTTAATATGTATTTGTGAAACTACAATTCTGCCCTGAAAAAAATTCCTGAATGCATTTATTTCTCTATTACATTCATATGAATACCTGACCCATGGGGATTTATAAGAGATTTCCACTCCTTAGGCTTCATCTGCACAAATACATTCTTGGGAGCTTTATGCAAGGGAAGTAAAAATTTTCTGATGATCCTGGCTTCCTTCAGGACAATGCACGTACAAACTTGAGTAAGTTGTAGAAATTACCTCAATGACTAAGCCAAACTGTGCAAATATTTTCATATTTCCTTAGTTTTAATGAGGAACTGTACTGTGAAGAATGTAGAGAGATAATTTTGCTTCTTAGTACTCTACTATTCTTTTCATCTTCATTTTATCTAGGATGGGTCACTAATGTTCATCAGTTCAAAACATTTACTTCAGTCCTGTACTGGGTTTATATGACAAAGTTTTGGTAGCAGGTGGCTTCAGGGTTGTCCTCTATAAGAAGAGACCAGGAGTATCCCCCATGTTGGGCACAGCCTGTTTCAGTCAGCTCCAAAACAGACTCACCTTTGGCCATAGCTGAGCCTATCAGCAATGCTGGTGGTGCTTCTCTGATAATACATCTAAGAATACATGAAAAAACATGAGCAGCAACTGTGAGAGAGAAGAGAAAAAGTGAGAGAAACAGCCCTGCAGAAACCCAGATCAATGAAAAAGAGAGAGGAGGTACTTCAGATTCCAGAGCGAAGACTTCTCTGCAGTCCTGGGAGAAGACCATGATGAAGAAAGTTGCCTTACTGTCATCCATGGAGGACCACGTCAGAGCAGTCATCCACACTGCATCCCATGGACACCCCATGAAGGGGCAGGTTTTGTGGCAGGAATTGTGTCCTATGGGCAGCGCAGAGTGGAGCAGTCTACTCCTGAAGGACTGTACCCCATGGAAAGGACCCTTTTGGGAGCAGTTCCTGCAGAACTACATCCTGAGGCAAGGTCCTACAATGGAGAAGTTCATGAAGGACTGTGTCTTGTGACAGTGTGAGGAGGAAGATGTGGTAGTGATAAAGTGTTACGAGATAAACTCTTTTATTTCATTTTCCTGCCTTGTCCTGCTTAGGAGGGGGATTGAGAGAGGGTCAGTGGCCACCTGGCCAGCAAAGATCAATCCACTACAGTCCTTTCATTTTCCCTTGCTTAAGTGTGGGGTTCATGCCGAATCTTCTGGAGACCCATGTGGGATTAGGAGTAGTGTAAAACATTTATCACGTTCCAGCCTGATTAAATAAGTATTTGTTTTATCCTCAGAGAAGTATTCTGATATTTCCACATTCCTTCAGGATAAGGACCAGTTTATAAGACTGAGATAGACTAAGCAAAATGCCAATACAGCAAGGCAGTAATATTTACTTGTTCCCACACAATTCTAATATGATGAATAAGAATCTTATTTAATTGCAGAAAAAGATTAGAAGCAGGATAAACAACAAAATAAAGAGTTTTGTGCTACTTATTTGTTAGCACAGCTTAAGCAATATAATGAGATCATGTACAAACAATGTGGAGTCTGATATTCACTATATAACTACTTCCTAATGTGCTTTATATCACTATGCAGGTCACAAGACCATTCATCTTCCCCTGATTTAGACAGGCTTCACATTCTCCAGGATGTGATTGTCTATCTTTCTGTGTTCTTACATTAGCAAGGCGCTGTGATAATACATTGACACAACTCAATTGCTGAACTACCCTGGGTAACACAGGGGGTCATGCAAGATTCAGAAATTCCCTTGGAATAAATTAAGGTGAAATGACACTGAATGGCTGATCAGTTTGTTAATTTTATTGGAAACAAGAAGTATTATATGTAGTTCAGAAAGCTTTGGCCTCTAATACCTTAGAGATAAAAAAAAGTTTGTAACACTAGAAGAAAGAAAAGGGGAAAAAGAAAAGAAGACTGAGGTACCACCACCCTTGGTTCCAGCGATGTCTTTCAGGACTGGTCCAGATCTTGGGTTCTTTTGTGGTGGATGCACGCTGATCAATATATAACTGTCCTTTTTATACACCCAGGACATGGGTGGAGTGGCTACAGCCACATAATGAATAAATTAACTCAGGAAAGGACACCATCCCACCTTCACAGAACTTATCTCTTCCTATTTTTAACTTCCTTATCTGCAAGGGGCAGGCCTCACCTTGGGCCAGGGGGAACTAGGGTCATAGCCTCGTTGCCCATCTTCCCCCTCCAGGCAGGTCTTTCTCACTCTCCACCCAGGACACAATGTTATCTCATCACCACTCAAGGTTGGAGGAATGAGTCCTTTAAGGAGGACCCAGGTTCCTACATACATAAACAGAAAAATCAAAGAGAAAATAGTTGGAAAGATGCTGGAGAGATCACCACATTCACAGGTTACTACATGGTAAACACTGGGCCACATACATCTGAGACATAGGTATGTCAAGTCTATTTATTTATTTTGAAACAAGAGTGCTGCCTTCTATCATCTGATGATCCAGGTTATTTACAGATTTAAGTCCCTGAACAGGATATCAAATAAATATATTTAATAGCATTTGGGTATTACAAACAAGTAGTTGTCCTGGTTTGAGTTAGAACAGAAAATTCGGGTCAGTGATTTTACTTTTCAGCTCAGTTCTAATTAACTGCACTTTCTGAAGTGAGCAGCATGTTTTCCCAGGCAGTGTCTGCTTCTAGCAGTGATAACACCCCATGTTTAGAGTTAGTACCAAGGATTGGTACGCAGACCAAAGCCACTGCTGGATCTTGTGTACCACGTTAAGGGGTGCAGAAAGTAAAAAAAGGCCACACCTGCTGGGAGGAGAAGCAGACAGGTCAGGAATTCCTAAATTCACCAACGAGGAATTCCATCCCATATATGTCATATTTGGTATAAAGATGAGGGATCACGAGGGTCAAGCCCTCTTCTGCTGGTCTTCTCTTCTTCAGTGTCCATCATCCAAGGAAAACTCTGTTCTGCCTTTGATCCCAACCTGTGTGTTCCTGAATGCAGTACCAGAATCCAGCTCCTGAACATGGTTCCTGTCTACTGATGGGCCCAGTCTGGGACTTCCCCAGTGCCTGCTCCACAGCATCAGTGGTGATGGTGATGTAATTGCCATTGGGGGATGGGGTGTTTTACATTCGACACTACTTGTGTGTGTATTTATATATATTCCATTTTAGTATTATTATTATTTTAATTTTCATTAAAGCTGTTCTAGTTTCTTTTTCTAATCACTAAGTCTCTCTCCCTTATTCCCTTTCTCTTCCTCTTTGGGGAGGGAGGAGGGGGCTTAACAGAGAGCATCTGTTAAAGGTCTAAGGGGCTGCCCTGACCCTAAGCCTTGACAGTAGTATAGTCTTTTGCATAATCAGAGCAGCCACATAGCCCTCAGGACACGGACATAAGCTACAATTTACTAAATTATTTACCCAACTTGTTTCTCATCTTTGGCACATGACACTTTTTTATTCCTCTAAAAGACATAGAGATTCCAAATCCATCAGGCAAGATGATGTTGTTTCTCAAATATCATATTCTGGAAATCAAGGAATCTTTCCTTCAGCATTGAAAGCTGGAGTTCTCCTTATCTTCACCTCTGGATATGCTTCATCCTATCTCAGTTTATATGTATACTCCTGCCAGTGCTTCTTGCCCTGTTTTCAAGAAACTTTGGCAATATTGGTTTATATGGCACTCATGCAACCTACAATCTGCACTGCAGGTACATAACTGGACATCTTAGAAGTAGTTAAGTTGCATAATTTATGATAAGTTTATGATGAAATTCAAGTCATAGTATGCACAAGTCATATGAATACATAAGCCATAATTTTTAAAATATTAATTACTTTTAAATCAGTGACAGCTTACTAAGATGAGCCATTGGATGGCTTCTTTTTACTTGTATTATGGCCTTTCAGAGATTTTCCTTCTGCCATAAGGTAATTAGATCAGTCCAATGATGTGAAGCAAATGTTTAAGTCTATTTAATTGGAACCAGAGTTCCATCTTCTGAAAACAGTGTGTTGTTTGGATTTTTTAAAATTATTTCAATCTCTGTATTGGATTCTTTGCTCATATTTTTGACTTAAGGTAAAAATAGAGGGGCGGGGGAGGGATGGGAAAGGAGATGGAGGAGGGGAGGGAGGGGGTGGG
>WTSP01006016.1:0-32717 GCA_025331215.1 Actenoides lindsayi
TGTGGAAATACACTGCTAACTTCAGACAGTGCAGTCAGTTAGAAGAACTGAGCTGAAAAGTAAAATCACTGAACAGAAATAGCTCTGTTCTCACCCAAACCAGGACACCTGTAAATGAGGCCTCTGCTTGTTGTGCGCCTTTCTACTCTGTTACGCTTCTTTTCTTACAGCCTCATTACACAGAAATTGAGCATTAAACTAGTACAAAACCACCGGAGTGGAGTGAAGAATTGAGATCCTCCCCTTTTTACGTATATAGTTATGCCACAAGCCAAAGTGTGGGTTTCAGATTCTGAAGTTCTTGGCCTTAGGTTTTATGTCTGCGTTGCTGCAGCATTACTGTAGGTTTGATGCTGTCTCACTAGGCAGTATATTGGCGAAACACAGCAAAATCATTTGACGCTGGTAAGAGTCTGCAGCATGAGTAAAGAAAAAACCCACACAGTGTGCCTGTCTGATGACTCCTCGTGCTGCTGAAGGGGTTCCACCTCATCTCATGGACAGCTGCCACTCACATCCAGAGGAAGGGGAAGAGAGGATACAAAGAAAGCACAGAGGTGAGGAGTGCAGCAGTCCCACATATGACCACAGCATCAGTACATGATGTCCCACAGCCAGGACCTGGGAAGACCAGAGATGTGGGTGATGAGGCCATTCCAATGTGAGAGGACTGACACTGACTTCTGATTTCTCTGAGCCTCCGGGAGCTCAAGCACTGGGAGCTTTTGCTCCCTTCATACTCTGAGAGCAACTGCTTCTCCCCAAGCACAGGGGATTTACACGTATGCAGCATGAAAAAGGAAGATAGTATGGGTGGTGGTGCAGGATCGTGCCCCCGGGGTGGCCTTGCAGCAATGAAGAGGATGGCGGAAAGGTCCAAGGGAAGCTGCTTGATCTGCTTGTGCCTGAGGCCAGCCTTTGATGGACAGACCAAGCCTTCATGGACAAGTGTCAGCAGAAAATGTTTGGTGGTTTTGTTACCCGAGATGAGGACCGTCTTTCTCAGGATGTCCTGCCAGCTTCCAAGGATGGTGTTACATGCCACCATGAATGCCCTGGGATAGGATAATATCATCATGCTCTAGGTTAATTATAATTGACATTTGAATAAAAATTCCTCCATTCCTCACCCCACTGATCCCTATGCTATTTGATGCCAGTGTGTACATCTAAAATTAGTCCTTTGAAAGTACCTCATGGCAGGGCTTGTAAATAGCATATTTTCCTAGGCCTGCTGCTCTTGAGGCTTGTGTTTTGCCTTCTTATGACTTGGATTGTGGCCGAAATTGCATCTGCATAAATTTTGGACACAAAGGTTCAGTAATGCATTGTGACTTCAGTAACAGAGGAGCTGAAACAATTCCATTAAAGCATATCAGATTCATTTAAACAAAGTTCATCATTATTTAACCCTTAGACTGGTGCTAGGAAGAATATGGGAAATAAATCCTCATCAGTCCGGGCTCTACCTGGCTTTCAGTGTAGCATTATCCCCTCCTGAGGCTTCCTAGAGACACCAGTGAGGATATTTTGACACATGGCTTATAATCTGTTCAGCACTGCGTGGATGTGGTGGGACCTGCTGTTACTGTGTGCTGGGGAGGGGGGAAATTGCCTTATTCTTCACTGCTAACAGCCTGAGCCAGCTTCTTCAGAACATGTTAGCTAGTTTTTTGTGCAATCATTTTTTAATGACTGTCCATTACATAAAAATAAAAAGTAGTCCACTAAATCACCTGCACAAATACGACACGTTCTGTGTAGTCAAAGATTTGGCTTCAGATCACATTTCAGTGGGGCAGTCCCTGAAGGGTATCTCAATATAAAACGAGGCTATTAAAAGAAGCAAAGTTTTATTTTTGTCGCTGGTTTTCTAACTTTAGTTCCCACTACGGGCCCCAGAACTCTTACGCATTTTGTAGCAGAGACGGGCTGATGATAGAGGGCGAGATTCTCCCATGCAATCTGCCTCCTCTGATCTGGAGCTGGTTTACTTGAAGAAGCCAGTAATGTTCATACTATGGGTGAATGTAAAGGGCAGCAGTGCTCGCTCTTTGGCCAGTCATTGTATGTGTGTCTAAAATACACAACATCATGCAGTTTATGCTGATGTCTTCGGTAGCAGATTAACAGAAACTGCAAAAAACACACTTGCATCAAGAATAAGGGTGAGATACACTTGCTCTCTTTCCTGTCCTTTGTCCCTGGTGTCAGAGTAACACCACTGTCATTTAATCTCTCTAGTGTGCAGCACACAACAATGTCCTCCAAAATTCTATATTTGCTCTCTCCAAGCCTGCCTTTTTAGGGCTTCACTCTGCTCCCCACATTTTAGCTGCTCTTTACTGTGGTGGCACCATTCTTGTAATTCTTTCTGATATTTTTGTCTTTGAGTTTCTCCACATCCTGTCATTAAGTGATTTCTTGAAGCCACATTATGCACCCCTGTTATTTGCTTTCCTTCCAAGTGCTTGTCTTTGTCCACCATCTCAGCTAAGATAACCAGGATAATGATTTGGTGTTTACAATAGCTAAAAAAAGTGAAGACTGTAGAGGATTTAGGCATACCAGTGCCATGATTTCACTACCAAATCATTGATGGAAGCAGTGTGGGCCAAAGGACAAGAGCTGGCTGGAAAGATGGGCATTTACTCTCCAGTTCTCATGGGACACAGAGCAATCATTTAAGTCACTCTCCTCCAGTTTCCCCAGTGGTAGGATGAAGCTGACAGGATGCTGCTCTGCTGTGCAGGAAAGAGGCACCGTAAATGGCAGATAATTACTAGAATTGCTTGCTCGATTTCAGGCCATGACATTTCATCTCTCTGGAGACAGAGGTCAGGGAGGGAATTCATGAGAAGGGAATTCCACATGGCTTGAAGGCGCAGATGGCATTTCCATTACTGATGGAGAAGTGTGTAAAATAAATGCTATAAAGTTAAAAAAAAACCCCGACACACATGAGTGGCTTTATATATTAATTTTCTTCCTTTCTATCCCACTGTTTTGAATTGTGCTCATGTGTTTACCTTGTTAGTTAGAAATCCCCTCAGGTTTGCAGATGTAACTTTTGTGACAACCTGTATCACTCCAATATTTCCCTTCACTACTTATAGCCCTTGTAATACCCTTCACCAGAGTTTTAAAAGACATCTCCAGCCCAGATGGGCTCTGTGCATGGCCTAAGGTCTGGAGGAGGCCTTACCTCCCTCTGGGCACTCCTAGGATGGAATTTTACCAGTGTCTCTTGGTCTGCCAAGGCTGAGCTGTCCCTGCTAGTGATCTCTTTGGGCTTTCCAGGCTTGCGCTGAAAGGGCAAACCTCTGCCCTCTGATCTCTGTGGGGATCTCAGATCTCTACTCCCCCGAGGGTGAGTGCCACCATCACAAATGTGCCACTGCTTTCCTGCCTGTCCCACTGCCAGTGACAGCCTTCCACACCTCCGCACACTTGCAGACTCATGGGCTCTCACACAAGGACTGCATTACACTAGTGCTTCTGGTGTGAAGACAAGATGATGTTAAAGCACTTGCTAGTCCAGCAAGAGGGGATCTGTTGTGATGGAGAAATCAGGGGTCTTTTAACTGGTAGGCTGCTGGCATGCAGAATTCCTGTCATTTCCTCATCACTGTGGAGTACACTACATCTGCACAGAGGAACTACAACATCACTGGAGTAACTGGGACGTGTTGGGACAGCTCACACAGCTGGAGTGCTGTGATGGGCAGCTATCAGGTCTTCAGGAAAGACAGGCAGAGAGACAAGGGGGAATGGATGCATACATGTGACAAAGCAGCTCTAATATATGGAGTTCCCCAATGGCCAGACAGTAGTCTGGGTGAGAGCTTGTGGGTCAGGACAAGGATGAGTAATCAGTAATGATGACAATCTGGTGTTAATGACCACTTAATTGGAGTAAGGAAGAAGAGGACACCTTCTTTACACAACTTATTTCTAGATCACATACTCTGCCTCTTACGGGAGATTTTAACTTCCCGGTTGTATGCTGGAAGAGGACTGAAGAGGGATGCAGGCAAGCCAGGAGGTTTCTGAAAGGTGTCAGGGCCAACTGCTTGGCACAGGTACTAGATAAGCCAACCTGGGATCACACACAGAGACTCTGGACTTGATATTCACAAAGCATTCACACAGGTTGCAGGAGGGATAATCAATGGCAGGTGGGTTGTGGCGCTCCTGAAATAGTAGACTTAAAGATACTGAAGAGAACAAGGAAGACAAGTAGCAGACTACAGACCATACACTTCAAGAGAGCAGAAATTTCAGTTTCTTCAGACTACTGAAGGCTGGATCCCATAGGAACCATCTCTGGCGGGAAAAAAGGCTCAGGAAAACAGGCAAGTTTTTACTGACAACCTCTTCCAAGCACAAAACCATCCTAGCGTGCAGAAAAACAAGCAGATGTATCAGGAAACTGTCTTGACTCAGCAGGGTACTCATGACCTAGGTACAATGCAAAGACTTGGTGTAGGGAGGAACTTTTTCTCCATCAGGACAGTCAAGCACTGGTTAACCAGAGAGTCTGTGTAGTCTCCATCCTTGGAAGTTTTAAGGTCCCAGGTGGATGAAACCCTGAGCAACCTGATTCAATCTCAGATGTAACCCTGCTTTGAGCAGAGGGTTGGACTAAACACCTCCTGAGGTCCCTTGCAGCCTCAATGGTTCTGTCATTACATGAAACAACATGGTAAGTCTACCTGATTCTTTATCATCAATGTCAGTATGACCATTGAAGCCTGGCGAATTTCCAGCATAACACCACTGAGTAAGTGTGATCCTAAGGCTCTCTTTTTAGCCTTTTTATATGCACATTCAGGAAGGCAGCAGCTTTGGAAAGGAAAGTCTGGATGTTGCAGATACTAGTAACACTGCCAAAGAGTGCTATAGTGACGTACAACTACCAGTATACATCTACTCAACCTCTGTCTGTGTACAGAGGTAGTTGTAAGAACTACCAATAGCTTAAAGGGATATTTTCACTTAAAAATACAGAGTCACGGCATCCCTGATGTTATGAAGAGCAACTAAGCAAGGCTGTTATTGCTGTCCACAGCTTGCTGTGTTAAAAATCAAATCTTCTTTTTCCAAGAATGGCCCTTCGTGGAGTAGTGAGTATTGTTTGTTTTTCAAGGATGATGGAGAAAAGCTTCATATCAGTCCAATCTTTTTAATATTTGGAAATCAGCTTATCCTTTTGGTCAGGTTGCCAAAAGCGATTACAGCTGCAGAAACTCTACATTTGAACAAGGATTTTATCAAATCGCTCACATCTGGAAGAAAGCCAAGAAAATCAGTGACTGAAGAGAGTGGAAATCATGCTTCAAAAATGGGATGAGAGGCTGTGGAATAATTATTCAAAATCTATTTGAACTTACAGGAACATCTGCCAGGTGACCAAAATTGCCATCTGAATAAGGCATTATTCACAGTTAGACCAGATTTAGATAAACAAGCCATTCCACCAGGCATAATTTCACATTTACCATCCTTGTAGCTTTTCTGTCAAGTGCAGATACCCCAAGAGCACTGACAATTCATACCCTATCTTAATGAGCACTAGCCTCCCCTTGTAGACAAGCCCTTAGAAACAGAGGCACCTCCACAAGTATGAACAAAGTAATGCTTGTGTAAATGCTACCAGATGAGGAAGCAATTCAGTGATCATGGCAAACAAAAGCAGGTAAATACACCCCTGGCTGTGGGAGTAGACTTTTAGTAATGAAGGCATCCATTACATCTGTTTAACCAAACCAACAGAAATATATCCACAGGCATCTACTTCATATATCAGTGTGCATCCTCCAGTCTATGAGAGCGCTGGGTGCCAAAGTCATTTCTCCAGCACCGCTGAAGGCTCTTTTTCCACTAATGTGAGAAAAGGCGGAAAACGATACAAGACTTTTTCCATCCTAGTTGTGTTCCACAGAACATATGTCCATAGTCGTGTCAGGCATGCAGAACACCTAGCGTCTTCCAAGGACCATTAATCACATCTGGATGGGGAGGAGAGTCATGTGAACACCAGTGTCAGGAAGACTGGTTCTGTGCGCAGGACCAGGGGAGCAGTCTTTAAAGGTAGGGTGAGACTGCTGCTCTAGCTTGCTTTTAATTCTCCTGGAGGAAGTCTGCACCAGCCAGAATTCCTCCAAGGATTCAGGGGCTGCAAGGGCTGTAAAAAAAACCAGGTTAGTTGGTTTCAGGCCATAGTCTGCATCTGCATAGCAAGATGCTGTTTGCACATGGGTAAATTCAGGATCTCTCTTCCCTTTGCTCATTTCAACACAGTCTGTGAGTTTGCAGAGTGAACCTTAAATGCAGACGTGGCTGGAAAAGATTGTCTTCTGAACTAACGCTTCTCTTTTCTTAATTCCTTCTGGAGTCTACTCCAGAGTTTACAAGTGCCAGGCTTTCAATTCATTTTGCTTACATCGTAAATCACACAGTAGAGCGAGAACATGTGAACAGGTCATCTGGTTTATCTGCCAGCGTAACTTTTCACAAAGAGAGAATATAGGCTGCTTTTCAGTTGCTTGTTCAATTAAAAAGGAGGTATTTGTTATATGCAAACAATATATAGAATTCCTGTAATATTTTGTGCCACTTGAGCTCCTGATGATTGTAATAGGTACACAAAATGGGAGTGTGCACACACACATGTGTACATGTGCATGTGTATGCATCAGGAGAAGCAACCAACGAGAGAGAGAGAGAAACAAAATGAAGTGTTTTATATACATAAGACATGTCTATGCAGATGGATGCAGACAGATGCGGTCTCCTCTGCAGGGCATGTTAGCCTGGGCACAGAGTTGCAGGAAAATGGCTCAAAGATTTCCAGAACTGGCTCCCATTTGATCAACTCAGAGCATGGCAGATGAACGTACTTGTCTGGGCCCATCCATGTAGACATGCTCAGACTCACCTCCAGGCTTTCAAAATATCCTGGAATGAAAAGGAGCTTTTCCAGTTAGGACCTAAAATAAATATTTGCTGGGATAACATGCATACTTGCTAAAGCGTTTGAAGTGGAGAAAGACAAAAATGACAGTAGAAACCAAAATTAGATGATGATGAAACAGACTGTTTACGCAGGACTCACTTATCATGAAACCATGGCACATCTCCAACTCAGGGTCAGGTATTAATTTCCAAAAATGAAGAGGGACATGAAATACAAAATTTGGCAGAGCTGAAAGGAGAAGAGCGCAAAAGTAGGAAAAAGGCAAAAATTAATTCCCATTATGAGGCTTACAGACTAGAGTTTTCCTTTGGGTAGTTTGGATGCCACTGGCAATTGTTTCTCTTCTTTTCAGCTCTGACTTTTGAGGAAAATAAAGTGTAAAGTAACCATGGACACTAGCACAATCATTGAGCAAATTTACTTTAAGCCATCTAATCAGAGCCATGGGTCTGTGGTCTGTCCAAAGCCAGTGAGGAGGGCAAGCAACTTCCAGAGGCCACATTTAGGGTATTGTGAAATGAAATTTAGGATAAGTGATATGAATTACACCCAACAGTTGGTGTCTCTCTCTTTCTGTTAACTGTAGCAGATGAGTAGCTTGATCTAAATCACCTGAAGTCAGGGGAGATGAATCTCAACATAAAGGGAGAAACAGAAGGAAGAAAAGTAAATGCTCATGGAGGATTCTGTGTGCACTGGGTCCACCTTCATTTTCTTACTGACTTACACTTACTTAGGTGTATCAGGAGTATCTCAGAGATCAATGAGGACCAACATATGTACAAATTTTGTAGCTGAAGGAAAAGACTCAAATGAATACCCTCAATTAAAGCAGAACTTGGAGGCAGCACTGTCAAAATAGGCAGACTCACTTTTGACCAGCTCCCCATCTTGCAGTCCACATTCCTTGTCTAAATAAGTATCTCAGTCTATTGAAGTACTTCAAAGGCACCATTCCTCTTTACGCTGGTGCTAACACTCAGAGGCTTAATAGAAAATTGCAACTTGTATCATGTGTTTCTTCTGCTTATTACAGATATTGTCAGGTCAAATTACAAAAAAAACCCCCCACATCTTTTGCTGCTTATAGGAGTCTTAATTTAGGCTTTTTCCGTTATCCATTCTACTAATGATTAAAGTTCAAATTCACCTCCAGGGTTCCTTTAATAAACACAATCTGCCTGTGATATAATTTGAGATGCACTGGTGCATAGTACTGCACATTCAAAAAATTCTTGGTAAACAAAACCAACACTTGCGGGTTCTCTATTTCTCACTACTGACCTGACCAAATTTGGCTTAAAGAGGGGCAGATGTGGGGGCATCCTTGACCATCTCTCTATGCAGGCTCTTGAGCAAGGGCTAGATCCAAATGTTTAACATTTACAAGACATGAGGATCAATGCACATCGCAGGTCTGTTTGCCTCAGTGCTGTTCTTGCTGTTCCAACGAAAGAACTCCTTATGTTAGAGAAAGTAAGCAATAATAAGTGTGTTTAAAACAAAGGCCTTAACAACATGGTAGAAAGGACATCCTTTCTCCTTTACCCCATAAATGAGATAAAAAAGTCAGGTAAGAAAAAGCCAGTGGGATTGGCTTGGTAAGGAGACTAGCATGACAAGGAAGGAAATTTGCTGTATACCATAAAGGTAGTACGTATTAGAATACCTGTCTGAAAAAAGCCAATAAAGCACAGTGAGCGTAAGAAAGGGAAACCACATTCACAGCAGCAGCAGCTAATTATGCTGCTTGGTTGTAACTACCTGAAGGCATCCTCACTGTCTTGTGAGGATGAGGAGTCCAGGCCTGCATCATGGCTTGTTGTATGTGTGATTGGTAAAGACTGGCCATAGCTAATCCCAGTCCTTACCCACTGTTTTAACTGAGATCCCTCACAGTGCTCTTTGGGAATGAAGTAAACATTCAGTGATGAACCACCTCTCTACAGTGGGACCCATTGGCTCTCCACCCTTGTTCCCCGAGCAACCTCTGTGAAGCATCAT
This sequence comes from Actenoides lindsayi, assembly GCA_025331215.1. Lineage (NCBI taxonomy): Eukaryota > Metazoa > Chordata > Aves > Coraciiformes > Alcedinidae > Actenoides > Actenoides lindsayi. Next base: position 8,984 of record WTSP01006016.1, read on the forward strand.
CGACAAGATAACATCATGGCACCAGGAGTATTTTAGATGGGGACCAGCTGTGATCAGGAGATGGCTATCATCTGAAAATCTGTAGAATAACTAATAACTAATGTTAATGTATTCCACTTGGGCTAGACCATCCATGCCAGAGCTTATTGCAGTTTAAAAATATAAAATGAGAAGCTTGAAGCAGTTGTGTGTCTCCGGGATTTTTTTTTTAATGAGTGTTTCATTTATAAAGTCCAGATTTTAGCATCCTGCACAGCCACAAGCTGACTAGGCCTACCTCAAACTGATCAAAATGGAATTTTTCCATTGGGTTCAGCGTTCAGTTGACTATCCAAACATCTGTTTTGTGGTTCATTCAACCTTATACGTCAATATGATGTTAATCTCCTTTATACACAAAAGCTGAAGCAGTGCCAATGATTTAACTTCCTAGGAAGATGGACGATCCTTTCTCAAGTTGTAAATCCTTCTGGCCTATGCCCAAAGTGAGAAATGTAAATCAGCAGAGTGGAAACATGGCAGACATGACTTTCTGTCTAAACAGGGGCAGTCTTAACTTTGGAAAGTAATCAGACTTTCTTAGAAACACCTTCAATGACAACAAAGGCAAATCTCCCAGAAAATTACTTTGGAAATCAATCAGTCTCTTCCTTATGTATTTTTTTCCCAGTAATTTTCTGGGAGATTTGTCTTTGTTGCCGTTGTAGGTGTTTCTAAGTCAGTAAAAATCTCTTCTTAAGAACAGAGACAGCAAAATAATATTTTAATGCATTGCAAGCTTTCTTTCTCTATGTTGTTTTCTAAATAATCCCATTCCTTCCTTTCCCTGAAACCAAATTGTTAGTCTATGTAGAGATGGACCTAGTGAGGGGGTCGTGGCAAGGGGATTTATAGGCACCCTTCCTATAATACATGCTGAGGGATGCGGGATGGGACGAAGGTAGGTCTGGAAGGACTTTGAAAATGCAGCAAGACTTTTGCAGAGTTTGGAGGGGAAAATGGGGTACCTCAAGCAAGCAGAAATGAAGGAAACATGGCAGCATCTGCAGGGTGGAGGTGCAGGAGAGGATCAGAGAGCTGAGGAGATGGGAAGGATGTGAGCGGAAGGGTGAAGTAGGAGTGCTGGGAAGATGTGGATGCGGAGGAAGGGAATGTGGGGAGCACATGATGTCATAAATCAGCAGTTTCCGCAGAAGGCCTCGCAAGTCCGGAAGGACAAACAGAAGTAGATCAGTGACATGGGAAGTGGGACTGTAAGTAAAACTATTTAGAAACTGCTGCCAAAAGGTTATTGAAGTTTAGAAACAGGAAAGCAGCTCCTGCTCTGATTGAGTCTGGAAACCTCTTCATACATTCTGGTAGCAAATGCTTCAAGGGGAGGTGTAAGACCTGTAAGTGGTGCAGAGGTAAATGCAGCTGTGCTCAGGTTGGGAGGAACAGCCTGATGGCATTGCCCTGATACCACCAGCGGTCAGAAATCTGCCACACATGGTGGAGTTGATCTGGGGGCTCAGAAAGCTTTCTTAGCTCCTGCAAAAGAAATGCTCACCTTGGGAAGGTAAGCCACTTTAGCATCTCATGGGTCACCCTGGAACTGTACTGACAGAGGCTGGCAGGAGTTTTGGAGAACAAGATTTTACATCTTTCTTTGACACTGTTTTCAGTACACATGCTATCTGGAAATGCACTCGATCCACATCCATGCCACATGTAGCTTTTTAGCTACATCTCAGCTAAAAAGAGTTCCCATGGCAATGAACAGTCTAGTGATAAGTCTGTGAAAGAAAAGGCTTCCTTTTATCCATCTCAAATTTCTTCCTTTTTACGTGTCAGTGACCTATTATTAGAAGTGACAAAGAACTACCCACATCTTCTACCTAACATAAACAACCCAGATATCCATTGTACTTTCGCAGCCATCAAGTCACAAAGTAAATAGAAAAGGAGATTCACACAGGCATGGGCGCAGCAGGATTTTGCAATAGCAGGAAGAGGAGATGAATGTAACTTTCTCTTAGCAACTAATAGAACCACCCAAAACACAAGACTTGGTATTAATGAGATCAACTCCTACACAAGACTTTGCTAGAAGAGAAAAACAGCAGGATAGAGACAATCCACAAGATCTTGGGATGTGTCATGAGCGGCATTGTTAATGCAGAGGGTGGAGAAAGAAGAGAGGATTTTCTTCATTTGCTTCTACATAAGAATATGGAAGCGAATATGGGCTGTGCAAGTGTGATCATGATATGACATATCTTATAACTCTTAGAAAGAGTAGGAAGAGAAAAGACCAAAATATAGACAATAGACTTAAGAAAGCAGTCCTCAAAATACTCAGAGGTCTAACAGCAAGATAACACAGAAAACAAAGGTAAGACAGAAAGGACTGCAGGAAGGTGGAGAGTCCCTTTACATTATAGGAAGTTCAAAGGTATTCTAGTGAGGAGTACACCTGGAATTGTGTGTCAGAGGCAAACTTGGATAAATCACAAGCCTAAAAAAAGCTCAACAGAGTTCTCATTACTGAGAGAGAACAGAGGAATTACAAGACGATCACCTTTTCTTCAATCCATAGAAAAATGCTGGAACAAGAAATCAGAGAATTTGGAGCATCTAGAAGATAAAAATGGATGAATGACACCTAACAAGCATCTGCCATGTCAAAATAATATAATTTATTCTCTGTGGCAAGGCAATAGAATCATAGAATGGTAGGGGTTGGAAGGGACCTCTGGATATCATCAAGTCCAACCCCACTGCCAGAGCAGGAATACCTAGGGCAAGCCACACAGGAACAGAGCCAGGTGGGTTTTAAAAGCGTCTAGAAAAGGAGACTCCACAACCTCTCTGGGCAGCCTGTTCCAGTGCTCTGTCACCCTCACAGTAAAGAGGTTTTCCCTCACATTGAGGTGGAACTTCCTGTGGTTCAGCTTGTGACCATTACCTCTTGTCTTATCCCAGGGCACCCCTGAAGAGAGACTGGGCCCTTCTACTTGACACCCACTCTTCAGATATTTGTAAGCATTAATAAGATCCCCTCTCAGTCTTCTCTTTTCCAGGCTAAACAGCCCCAGGGCTCTCAGCCTTTCCTCATAAGAGAGATGTTCCAGTCCCTTCATCATCTTTGTAGCTCTCTGTTGGACTCTCTCTAGTATTTCCCTGTCCCTCTTGAACTGGGGAGACCAGAACTGAACACAATACTTCAGATGTGGTCTCACTAGTACAGAGTAGAGGGGGGAAGAGAATTTCTCTGGACCTCCTGGCCACACTCTTCTTGATGCACCCCAGGATACCACTGGCCTTCCTGGCCACAAGGGCACATTGCTGTCCAATGGATAATGTATTGCCCACCAGGACACCAAGGTCCCTTTCCATGGGGTTGCTTTGTAGTGGGTCTACTCCTAACTTGTACCCATATATGGTGTTGTTCCTTCCCAGGTGGAGGACTCTACACTTATCCTTGTTGAACGTCATTATGTTCGCCTTTGCCCAGCTCTCCAGTCTGTCCAGATCTCACTGGATGGCAGCACAGCCTTCTGGTGTACCAGCCAAATACACTGGACCAGGTCTTGTTGATTAGAAGGAGAAGGTTAATGGCACATACCTTTTGTTTATTAAGTCTTTCAATATGCCTTGCATGACACTTCCAAAAATAAGTATGAAAAAAAAAAGTAGATAAATGTTAGGAAGTACCATAACTGGTTAAAATCATGTGCTCAGAGATGAGTGATCAACAGCTCGTTTTCAAATTCGTAAAAGGTATCTGCTGAGGTTCAGCAGTGTCTGTACCGTGTCCAGAACTACTCAAGATTTTCAACAGTTCCATGAGAGAGCAGACATATGCTTTTTAACTACATGAATGACTAAACTGGGAGAAGCTGCAGTCACGACAGAGGACAAGATGGGAAGGTAGAACGATCTCGACGAATTGAGGATATGACTTGGAAGAAATAGGGTGCAACTGAAAAAAGATAAATTAAAAGTTTTAATAAAACAGAAATAGCAAACTCCAGAAACATAGGAGGGGAATGACCATTAATGCAGGGTAATGCAGATACAGTCCCCTGCAAATTCACTACTAGTCAAGACTTCAGATACAAAATAAGAAACAGCTGTGTTCCGATGGATAAAAATGACCAGTCCATGAAATAAGATGTAATTCTTTTGCTGTAAGTGGTGCTCATAAGATTGTGTCTCATTTAGTGATTTATGGAGGGTTTGTCCTTTAGGGGTTCATAGTGAGAAGGGTTGGAGGAATTTGGCTTAGTATGGAGGAGACTCCAGTGAGAAATGATGAGTCCTTAAATACCTCATGATGAGTCCTTAGACACACATAAGTCACTAAACATAAATATAATTCTTTAAATGCACAAAAGGTAAGTCATAGGAAAAGTATAATTATTTTTGCTGTCTGCTGGGGGTTGTCAAGCATCATAGCAAAAAAGACAGGTCACTCATGAGGGAAATTTCTGCAATAGTAAGATCTGTGAAGCACTGGAGCAGACTGGTAAAGTGGGACAGTGAAGTCTCCATCACTGGAGCTTTTGCAAAGTGTTTGGGCAAACATCTGGCAAGAGTGTCATGTGTTTAATTAATCTTTCTCTCCTTCCTTCTTTGAGTCACCCATAATTCTGTTACTTTACAACCTACCTTGATTTCCAAATTATTGCTAAACAGTGAATAACACAGGCACCAGGAGAGGATCTTCTGCATTTCAACATTTCATTATAATGAAAGTAAACCTTTAGTCCTACACACTGTTTTCTGTTTCCTGCACAATGTTTGAATCATGATAATGCTCTGACTCTTACTTTTTCACTATTTAGCTGCTGGAGTGATACCTGAGTAGATCCCTGTAGAAATCCAAACACCTTATTCTGCTTCCAGAGGCTTTATTGCTATATTTTCACTGATAGTTTCGACCAGTTTTGAGGTACAAATGCAGCAATTGTTGATCGTCAACAGATTTTTCCTTGTGTGTGTAAACACTGGGTAAGCTTTCCACTTGCTGTCCTTAGGCACACAAAAAGCTTGCTTGTTTTCAGCCCATCAGCCTTCTTGAGGAGTGCAGCACCTTCCCAGTCTTGGATATACTGAGTATAGCAACTTGCAACTTTTCCAGTTTGCTCCAACATCTCAGTTGTGGTCTTTCCTCAGCAGCTTCATCTCATCCTTAGGAATAGGTCCAACATCATCAGTAGTAAAGACTTACACCGAAAGGCAACTTTGCTTCTGAAAAATACCTTAATCTTCCTTTAGTTGATTCCTTCAATCCCCAGTGCTCTTATAGACCCATGGATTCTTTCCTATGACTATCACTTCCGATTGACTTAAGAAAAAATGTTTTTATCTATACTTTTTTTCAGCTATATCGCTTTGAAGCCCATGTTGCTCCTGATTTCCTGCCAATTTGTCACCTACCATAATTTATAATCCTGTTTATTGCCCTCGGTAGTGTTGGATTTCTAAATGCTGAAGGACTGGCTCAAATTACCTCTTAAATCTTGCCACTTGGCATTCCTCTGCCCTGTCTGGTTCCCTGTTATTCAGCCCTATGCATATCTTCTTACACTATATAACTGTTTTGAGTAGGCGACTTTCTAGGGATTTTATTTTTATTTTAATTTTAAAGCCTTTTAAACTAACCTGTTCATCTTATTTTTTAATGCTTGCCAGAACCATGTCACTTCCCAGTGTTTTATTTTCCCTTTGTGAGTCTAATTATATGGTTGTCTCTAATTATTTAATATTCAGCTACTGGCATTTTCTTTGAATTAACTCCTGTGTGTTAATTAACACTGAACGGGGAATATTTTTCCCTCTGATGTGCAAACTCTTGGCCTAGTTACTCTGAGACCTAACACTTGAAACCAAGAAACTGTCTCTCTGGGGTTGGTGCAAGCTGACCAACCTCTGTATAGACTGCTGAACTCCCCTGCCATCGCCTTTTCCTCACTGCTGGGCTCATTTCTCTCTGTACTCACCTTCCTTTCATCTGCAGACGTGCAGTTTCACCGTGATCTTTCTATCAGTCCAGAAATGCAATTCATGATGACATCATAAGTGTCCTCTTCCTTTCTGAAGGCTGTGCTATCTGGGTGTTACTCAGGCTGGCGATTTGCCAGCAACACCTATTGAGTTGTGTCTGTATCGTGCAGAACTATTAATTCCCCTCCTGACTGAGGGGGCTTGTAGACCTTGGGCAGAAAGGACACACCGGCCACAGCATACTGGTGGTCAGGAGGAAACCCCCGCTTCCCCCATAAGCTCTGGAAAAGCTTCTATTTCCCATATCTGCCTTGCAGAGGTGAAGAGAACTTGGTGTCCTGGGAGGAACAAGAGCCTCTGTGGCAGGGCCCAGCCCTAGCGTAGAGGAGAGGAAGGACAACGGCTCGACTCAAGGCATTTCACTTTGCCAACAAAGAGCCCTTAGGGGGAACAGTTCACTGCTGTCAGTGCCACTGGGGCTTCCTGGTCTCGTGTGCCTCTACTTCAATTCCAAACAGATGACGTGTCTCATGAGGGGTAGAATAGAGGCGACTATTAACACACCTCTTTCGAAGAGTTCTCATTTGAGGGGTTAATCTCATTAAGCACCTCTGCAGCAGCCTGGGCAGTCGCACACCTCTGCTCCAGAGGCTGCAGTACTGGGGTGATGTCTTCTCCTCCCTCCCCGCTGTGCACTGTCCCTCCGGTACCGCCAGTGACAGCGGCCTGTCTGCCTTCGGCGGGAACACCTTGCACGGAGTTGGTCACTGATCAGGAGGATGTGCTGGGTGCGTGGGCACATAAAGCCTCCCGGCATCACGTTACGTGCCACACAGCTGTTTAAATTGTTGGGAGGCTTTCCCTTGGTGGTTCTTTTATATGGTTTATATGGTGTGAAGGGAGCGTTACTCTTGAAGGGACTTAAAGACCTTGGCCTGGTTTTTCTGTGGTCTTTAAAGATCCCGTGACGCTTTCTGCAAGAGCTGGAGAGTTAATCTCGTTGTGCCGCTTAAATTTCAACAGGGAGAATTATATTTTTCTTTTCTATCCTTTCTCTTCCTGTGCTCTGCTTTGTAAATTCAGGCATTATTTTACAGCATTTTGAATGTACGCTGTGTGTGGCACTGTGAATGGAAACCTGAGGGGTTAAACTGAAAGGAAAATCAGATCCTGAACAGTTTATAAGCTGGGAGAAGATCATGGTAACAGGCAAGAGGCAGCACTGGCAGCTGACATATGGGTGCTGAGAATATTGGAGAAGAAAGTACGTCAAGTCAGAGTGCTGTTCAGTACATAAAATATTTTTTAATTCTGATACGAGTTTTAAAATACTTTTTTATTTAAAAAAATATGTATTTTCTTCCAGAGCTTATTCCTTTGATGTTACAGTGGAGTTCAGAGGATAACAGACCTTACATCTGATATAAATACAGAATATTGTGACTAGATGGCATGAAACTACTAGGTTTATGTCAATGTAATTGAAAGCAGAATCTGTCCAGCAGCAGCATCCACATGGCAGAGTGTGTTAACTGGTTGGTTGTCTCATGCTCAGGTTCTTTCTCAACATAAGAAGCAATCAAATGACAAATTGGTGGAAATAATTTGTCTTTGAGAAATAGGTATATAATACCCATTAAATAAAAGGTGATGAAATGAGGGGAAATTAAATGGAAAGTCCTTTAAAAATGCAGGAAGAAAAATGGCCAATGAGAAAGAAGTAACCTCAATGACAGGATTTAAAAACCCCCAATGAATTTCTAATACCAGTCATAATACATGCCTAAAGGTTTTCTACAGTAAATAACAACTATAATTCTGTTACTAAGGACAGAAAGATTATAAACACCGCAGACTGTGCCTGTCCCTAAAATGGGCTTTCTGACAGAAGTGGTGGTGCCTTCCAGACCAGACTAATTTCTGTCTATGCCAGTCCAAACAACCACACTGTGCCCCTAGCTGCATGTCCCAGAGGATGTTTTCTTGCAGGCAGGCCAGTCAGTGAGCCGTGAGCTGCCTACCACCCACCTTTCCTGACCCACAACCCACAGTCCCCAGCATGGGCTGCATCCCCGGCCAGGGTCTGCTCAGCCCCATGGCCCCCCCCCCACTGTCTCCTGTGCATCCAAGTTCGGGGAGCATCGTGTAGCACCTCCCTTTACTACAAGAGACAAAGCAGGGGAGTGTAGGAAATGCATTTGGGTAGGAGCCTGTGTGCCTAGCCATGCTGCAGGGGGACCTAGCTACACTGAGCACAGCCCTCAGGATAAAGTGCTCTTCTAAAAACACCAGCAAAGAGCCTTAAATTCAAACAGCATGTTCCCTCTGCTTCAGGAGAGAATGTTGTAGGAGCAGGAAGGTGGAATGCCAGAAATGTTATTGCTTCATGTCTAATAAGCAATAAATGGATTTTATTATTTGCATTAAATCATAACCCCTACGCTTGCTTTCAGAGCTGCTGCAATCTGAGATAGCCAGTATATTAGATAATATTGTATCATGGGGAAATGTATGGCTTCCTGAGGTTCAGACTGCTAAATCACACCCCATCACTATTGTTCAAAAATTGCATGAGTGTTATAACTGTAACAGATGACACCGGGAAGCTATGTTGAAGTGCTGTAGTCAAATATCATCAAGTATTAGTAATCACACAGTGCAGCCATTCTGATTTAACAGAAGCTGGAATTAAGTTTGGAGCTGTATATCCTGATTTCTCTTTGATTTAACATGGGCCATGACATATGTCATATGTCGTTAGCTTCTTTTCTTCCAGGCTGCGCAGAGACTTGAATCTGGTCAGTGAGTTAAAAATCTAATATGATACCACCACAGGAAAACCAGAATCTTTTAAGTGATGAAGCCTATACTGGGGCAAGGCTTTCAGGCTAACAGCTGTTATTTTTCGGAATCTAAACATACAATAGAAATATTCTAATAGTTGTCCTATGGGCCTGGGGCAACATACAGAGGCCATGTGGTTTGCTCGGGCTGACACAGAAATAGAGAAGGGAGCTGTGCGTGCAGCTTCGAGACCTTATTTTCCTGAAGGAGCCAGGCAAAATCTAGAGAAACAAATACAGATACGCTTGTTCCCAATTTTTGCTTTGCAACTCCAGCTTCTCTATGCACACATCTGACATTAAATATAGGGAAGAAATTCTTCACTGTGAGGGTGGTGAGGCACTGGAGCAGGTTCCCCAGAGAAGCTGTGGATGCCCCATCCCTGGAAATGTTCAAGGCCAGGTTGGATGGGGCGTTGAGCAGCCTGGTCTAGTGGGAGGTGTCCCTGCCCATGTCAGGGGGGGGTTGGAACTAGATGACCTTTATGGTCCCCTCCAACCTAAAACATTCTGTGGTTCTGTGATTCTATGATTCTATGGCATGTGACAAGAGGTATGTAATTGCTGGCACCTAATGGAGGGGAAGAGGGTTTGCAGCAGACTTATTTGTCTAATAGAGGGCATTTCCACTCAGAGTGAACAAGAGAAAATATCAGTTCCCAAGGACTCAAAAAGAAATAAGGCATTATTCCAATGTTTAGGAAACTTTCTTAGTTCACTGGAAAGATTTCATAACTATAAATCCGACACCTTTGTTCAGTCTTGCAAAGCTTATAAGCCTTTGCTCCAGACATGCCGGCCAACTCCTACTTCTGCACAAACCCAGATTGCCAGGATGAGGGGTCTGCTCTGTCTCCCCCACCAGCAGCTCCAGAGCCTGAAGAGGCAATGACCAGCAAAGCATCCCAAAATTTCATGTTCCAGCACCACTGGACAAACCCGGTGACAGTGGCCACGTAACAGTGTCTGGGCTAAAATCCACACAGAGATTTTCCATGCAGTGTGCCATTTCCTTCCTTCTCCAAATTTAAAGGGATCGCATTGTTCCCTGTTAGAACCAGGCATTGCTCACAGTCCCTTAATCCCACCCTGCTCAGCAGCACTATCGCCCCCTGTCACTAAAAGTTCCCTTCCCCAGCTGTAAGCACTGACGTGACTCTTCTCTTGGCAGGGCCATCAGTCCAGGACAGGTCTGGTTCTGGGCTAAAGCTGCTGTACATGTGCCTTGTTACAAAAAAAAAACCCCAAACAACAAACCAAAACCAAAGCCATATCACTTTGCATACTTCAGAGCAGGTGTTTCTCTAGCTTTATTCTAACAATTAAAACACTAATGACTCCTCCAATATTTTCCTCAGTAGTCAGAGGACAGCTTTTGAAATGGACTAAGGCTTTGCATTCAGTTTTTCCAATCTTTGTATCATTCATTTGATTTTGCTAAATGCATTTTCAAGTGAATGCTAAATACTATTATTTTCATTTTCTCACAAGCACTGCAGATAGACACAGCTGAGTGTTTGTAACCTTTCCATAACATACAAACCAGAGATTATTAAAACTTTATTATCTTGTATTTTGAAAAGCGCAGTTAATTTCTGCATCTTAAAAAAAAAAAATTGAAACATTTATCCACAGCTGCTTTTAACAAAAACTGATTTGTGCACTTCACTGCATTTGAAAAATGCGTGCTCCAAATGAATGTAAATTAAATTTAACTGTGAGGAGAAAATAGGCACTTGCACGTCCTCTCTGACATACATACAAACATATAGGCACACACACAGAGAATTTAGGAAACTGAGGAGCCCAATTTCTGTTATACAATTTCCTTTGCACTTTCTTGAGCCCTTGTGGATGCTGATAGAAATTCTAGAAATTATTTGTACAAGAAAAAAATAAGATAAAAGGTAGTTCCCCCCCACAACATACTCATATTCCAAAAGCTAAAAATATTAAGTATTGTTTTTCATACCCTGTGCTCTGTAATCAAAGAAGATAGCTAGGCTTTGTAATTTTGAGTACTGAAAGCTTTTTGCTATCTGCTGCCAGTTGTAGCATCACTAATCCAAAATAATTCTATTATGTGCAGTTGTTTCACATTTTCTCCACAATATGGCCATTAATTTTACCATCAAGGACGCTCACTCCTAGTAGAATTTAATTGCTATTAGCAGAGGGTTTACTGCACAAGACTGTATCTCAGTTCAAGGAAGTAAAATAATGAACTCCAGAGGACTGGGAAGAGCACACATAATCAGTTAGTCAAAAAGTGTCTGAACAGTTCATGGCAAAAATTATTAGCTATCCTAAGGTGGTTTTTTCCTGGGGTAAATTAAGCACCTCCATGTGATTTTATGTGGGAAAAGACTCCCCTAGGCTCTTGTAAAACAGCCTGTCAAAGATCATTGCAGCCTCAGCAGAGGGGCAGCTGACCTGCGAGCCCAGTGGCGAGGATTAGGAGGTGCTGCTAGTGGAAAGAGTTACATGGCTGCTCTTCAGGACAGTACCTGTCCCGGGACATATTTAGTGTTTCTAGCCTTGTAAAGTGACTTCACAGCACTACTTTTTTTTCCCCTACAAACCTCTCCTTCATGCAGCGAATCACGTGCTCACACTTGTTTCGTCAGATTTTGCATTTCCATTTGCCTTTGGCTTAGAGTGAAATCCAAACATGAAGCAATGTCCTCCACCTCCCCAGTGTGGTCTTTTGATACATTGGCCAAATCCTTGGACGTTAAAGACCCTTAGACACTGCGGTTAAAAATAAAACTTGACACAGTTTCTCTCTTTTGCAGTCATCACCCCCACCCGCCCTCAGTGCTGTGCTCAGTGATGGGCCCTGGGGACCAGGATTTTTGCCTTGCTGGCAAGGCAATGCCCCAGCCTGCTGGCTAACAGGGTCACCACTGCCAGTGATCGAACAAGCCGTGGTTTGGTAATGTGCTCTCTGTGCTCCACAGCTCATGTGAAGCCATCAACCAGGGCAGTGCCGGTAGGTTAGAGATACCATGTGCTACAGGGGCAGTGGAGGCATCTGACCAACCCAAACCTACTTGGTAAGGGAAGAAATCCCCTTCAACTATCCAGCATGCCAGCTCTGCTCCAGCAGTCCTCTTGTGGGACTAAGGATGGGCGGTATTTTTTAGGCTTGCTTCCACTAATTCACCACAAAGTCCTCCAGGTAGTGGTTTGCCTTTCTGCATCAGGTTATCTATCCCTGCATGACCAAAACACCCCTTTTGTCCATTCCTTGCCTGCCTTGCAGCTCTGGAAAGGGTTCTGCAGTTCAGATGGTCAGGGGCTTAATGATGAAAAGCCATTAGTGTTACTCAACCCTCTTCCAGGCTTGGTTGACCTGGTAACCTGAAGGGAGCAGTAAGTTTCAGAGGTTTTTACTACTTTAGCTAATGTGTGATGGGCCTCATGGGTTATTTTTTACTAAGTTTGTTTTAAAAGCCCACACTGGCATTACATGGTGCCTGCCCCATCTGTCAGGCAGTGGGGTGGCAGGAATGGGCAATGCCCACGTTGCTGAGCACCCTTCTTTCACATCTTGCAATTATTCCTCGTCCCCCAGGTTCCCCTGGGAAAATTAAGAGACTTCCTTTTCATTTACCTTATGCATGGTCGGGTTCAAAATCTTTGTGTTTCACAGAATCTTTGGTAACCGGATTAGATACAGCTGTGCAGTAACAGCACTGTAAATAAGTTATGACTTAAGGGCAATTTTTTACAAGAACACCTGTCTCAGTGATTTGTCACAGCTCCTGGTGAGCTGCCCTTCCTGACCCACACAAGCTTCAGACCATCAATATTACAGCCTTACAGCTTTACCTCTATGGGCTGCAGTGTTTCCACTTTCAGGTTGCATTGGAGCTTTCAGTTTAGTTTCAAATCCACTGCTGAGCTTAAGGGCCATTTTCAAAAATCACTTGAGCACCCGGGAACTTGAGAACTTCTCCTCATGCTCTTACTATTTTTATGTCTGTGTGCTCTTGATGGATTTTCAGCTTCTGCACTCAACTGTTACGACTTGAGGAACAGTCAGGAGGATGGAGCCAGGCTCTTCTCAGTGACGTCCAACAATAGGACAAGGGCAACGGGTGCAAGCTGGAACATAGGAGCTTCCATGTAAATGTAAGGAGAAGCTTTTTCACAGTGAGGGTGAGAGAACACTGGAACATGCTGCCCAGGGAGGTTCCAGAGCCTCCTCCTCTGGAGACATTCAAAACTCACCTGGATGCATTCCTGTGTGACATAATCTAGGTGATCCTGCTCTGGCAAGGGGGTTGGACTAGATGACTTTTCGAGGTCCCTTCCAACTCCTAACATTCTATGATTCTGTGAACATCCAAGCTCAAGATTCAGAGCTGAATCTCACAAGCAGAGATTTTCAATAACCAGTCTTAAAACGAAAATTGCAGCAAAGCCCCTAAAGACTGAATTTAGTTATACTGATATCAAAGTGCTAGAAATGGACTGGTTTTCTTTCAGACCAGCTAAACTAAGGTTTCACAACTGAACTCTGCCCCTGCAAAAGCTTTTACTGACAGAAACACATATGATGAAAGAAAAATCAAAACCATAGGAGATGCAACTGTATCAGGAAAACTTGCATTTCTTAAGGATTTCAGGTGTGTTATCTCTTCTGAAACAAATTAAAATAAAAGGTATTTAGATGCCTACCACTTACAGGTTTTAAAGCCTATTAGATGCTTGCACACATTTAAGGAGTTAGTTCTAGGATTATTTTTGGTCTCCTCTTGCTTTCCTTTAAAGGCAGCAATACTGAAGTGGTGCTGAGGATTTTGCCATAGCCTCTCTGCTGGATGGTGAAAATCTGCACGATGTTTTTTGTCATCAGCTGACAAAATGGCCCTCTTGGAATTAAAACACCATTAGGGGCACTGTCATCAGTGTTACCTGCTTCACTGGGTTGCCAAAAACTGAACACTCACAGCCAGTACAAACTAAAATGAGAAAATCTTCAAGAAAAGATACAATTTCAACACCACACAGAGATCTGAGCATGGTTTATGCCAAACTACCAGCACAGATAGTGCACCAGGGGATAGGTTCAGTGACATTCCTGGTCCCACTAGGAGGGCAGGTGCCCAGGATGAAAAGGGACAAAGCATCCCATCATACCCACATCCCCACACCCAGGCTCCACAGCTGGCCCCTGGCATATGAATCCCTGCAGGGTGGCCATCTGGAGACACCTCAGGTACCACATGGCTGTTCTCAGGGTGGCCCCTCTACACAGAGTGATGTTCCATGCCATGTGGGGGGCATGTCTCCATGCAGGGGCAGCCCCCCCAAGCACCTTCCACCATTTGCAGGGACCCCTCTGCTATGTGGTGAGGGCTGCTGCCTCCTCTCCAGCCCACAGGGCAGGGCCAAGGGTGGCTTTTTTGAAGGTGTGTTAATAGCAGCCTCCATACTCCTCCAAACAAGCCCCGTGCAGACTGAACCCTGCATTTCAAGGAAGCCCGGTCCTAGAAATACAACCTCTCTTCTCCACACCACTCTTCCTAACATAGCTATCCTGATTTAGGGCTGCAGCTGGACTGGGAGGCAGTTAAACACTTATCAGATTGTATGAGATGGGGACAGACTGTAAAGGTGATCTCTGAACTAGTACATATGGCATGTTTATAGCATCAAATGGGTCTTAGTGCTTCTGGTGTGCAGACCTGCTGTGGAAGGTAGTCGGAGCTGCAATGTGCTCGCTGGAGAACCACACACACAACCGTGAGAGGAGCGCAGTCTCATTGACTAACTAGCAGAGCTTATAAATTATATTGTATATAGAGCTATAGCCACTGAGAAATTGGTGGTGGATGCCTGAGCATGGTGCAGATGGGGCTGGAGTTGTCGGAGCTGTTGGAGCCCTGAAAGGGGATGGGACTCAGGCTTCCTGGGAGGGTTGGGGATGGCCCTGCTGCCCACCACAGCAAGCAGCCTGGCTGTGGGCTGGGCAGAACAAAGGCAGGGTAGCACGCAGAGCTTGAGAAAAGATCAGCATTGGGAAACCACACCCCACCTTTGTTGGGGAAGGAGACAGGAAGGATGTTTTGGGACCAGGGGCAGGCTACTGCTTCAGGCTGCTGCTTGCTTTGCCTTGTTAGTGCTAGCTTTGAATAGAGGAGTTTGTCTGGTGAAAACATTGGTTTTTACTGGTTTCCTAAAGGGAAAAAGTTTATTGCAATTTTGCGTAAGTGATGGTGTTATCTGAGAGGATAACTGTTGGGTGTAATAGGAAACATTCCTGTTCTCCACACAGCCAGCAGGTTTCGGGAATGAATACTCTTGTTTGAGCAGTTACCCCTCATGGGTTCCAGCTCCTTCCCTAAGACAGGGCTCACTGTACGTTGCACCAGCTTGGGACTCGCACGTGTCCCAAACACAACACACATTTCAAGACTGTCCCGAAGATCAGCAAGTTCACAAGGCAGTAGTTGTGATCCTCACTCTTTCCGGCATTTTTAATCAGTACAGATATTTAATTGGCTGTGGTCATGATCACTGTATTGAAAAGTCTAGAGACCACCCCACATGTGAGCTACAAGACAGTCAGCATGGGCTTTTATTCCAAACACTCAGGTGGCCCTTCAAGCCCTCTCTCAGCCCTCACTACTTCCATAGGCACAACCAAGGGGTGGAACTTTGCCACGACCATGCCAATACCAAAACCAGCCCAGTCTGGGTGAAAGCAGAGTCAGGAGGGAAAGTAAGTAAAAAGGCAGCAATGGAACAAGAGAACAAGCCTATGCACTAGTAGTCCTGGTGTGTATTTGGTTTCATTGCTGCTCCAGCCCAAGTGTCTCAGATGAGAAGGTGCAGACAGACCACTCCTCTGCCAGTGTCTCACGGGTGAGAGCCAGCTCAGGATCAGTCCCGTGTTAGCACAGGGCTGACCACAACATATTAAGCTGGCAGGATCACAGTGACATGCTATTACAGTAGCAGTGCTTTGGGACAAGGACACACATCTGTTTGCTTTTGACTACAAAGCCATGCTGGGGCAAGGGGGGGCCACTCTGTGGGGTGAGCTTTGCTTTTCTAAGGTTTCCTGTTCTCTCGTCATTGTGTCCTGACAGCTTTCACAGAATCGCTGCGGATTTCCCTCTGCTGCCTGCAGCCTTGGGCAGGTGTAGTCAGCTTGCCAGGCTGGCTCACCTAGTCGTTACTTTTTTCACAAGCTACCTTTTAACTTGTACCATTGCAAAAGCTGGATAGGAGCCTGAACTTTTGGCTTCTTGCTTGATAAGGCTATCAAAACTGTACAGGCAGGCTCCTTGCTGAGCACGTGTGGGAACAGGCATGTAGGCTATAAAAAAAACCTCTGTGCACAGCAGCTTCACACCTTCACTGGCATGTATAAACCCTGTCCTAAACCATCGGCTGCACAGGTGTCTCCAAAGTTGGTGCAGGACCCTTGAAAGTGGAAAAGCCTCTGGAGAAGTGCTTTGGCTTTGCTAAGTTTCTGCAGCCTACAGCTTACCTGGGGGAAGGGTCAGGCACTGAAGGTGTAAAAAGGCTAGAGCCCAGTGTGGATCTGTAAGGTCTGTCCATACATAGGGCTGCAAGGAGAGAAAGCGCACCCCCTGCTCAGCAAGAGAAAGGACTGTGAGCAAGCAAGACACAAAGAGCCACCTGAGCAGAGAGTCTGTGAAAAATTCCTGCCTTCTCTATATGTGTGTCTTGTTTGCTAAGGGAGCAGTTACTGCCTTTTCCTCATGTGTTGTCTCTATCTTGGTTTAATTTCTCTTTATCCATAACAAAGCAAAGAAAGACTTCCTTGTGCAGTGTTTACTGTACTAGGTACCTGCTCCAGTGAGTAAAGGTACAGATTTTGTAATTCCAGGATAAGTAAGCAGCACCTCAACCAGTGTGAGCAATGGAAGAGAGAAAAACAAGAAAACTGTTGGTGGGGACTTGAGTGTGAGAGGAGGAACAAGCATTCTGTCAGTCAGTAGTTTGAAATGGAAAGATGCCATCTTCTTTGGGCACAAAACATGAAAATCTCAAGGAATGGTAAAACAGAAAAAAACACTCTTTTTTTTTTTTTCAGATACAGTGCTTGTGATTTTCTGTGTCCATTTGCAATAAGACTTGTTCATGAGCACACCACTCTCAATAACATATTTTCAAAAGCAAATCACTCTGGTAATGCGTTCCTCCAAAAACCAAGAAGCAACAGCTTCAGAAGGTTCAGGAGTGGACTCCAGCAGCCATCTCAGCACACCACCTTCCATGTTGAGCAGAAGACAGTGGAGGCAGGCAGAGGAGCTCCAGCCCCTGGCAGCATGCCTGAACAGGCACTCGGTGTTGGGGCCCCAGGCAGTATGTGTGCTCCCCGTGCTGCCTCCCTTTCACCAGCACTGCCCACGGCCACCTTGTGTAAGAGGGTGGGTGGGTGGTCAGAGTGAGACATCATATCACAGCATTTGCTCAAGACCTTACTTAAGGCAGCTTCAAAACACCAAGTGCTATAAAGCATGATGAAAGCTTGAAGCCACGGCCCAGGATTTCACCCCTGAAGCTTCCTGTGAGATCAAGATGCAGACCTAGTCAGATATGAGATGACAAATATTGAAATGAGTCTTAGATCTGAAGCACTTATTTTTCTTGTTGATATCATCAGCATTCAAATCTATCTGGTTTTAAACCAAGCTTATTAGGAAAAAAAAAAAAAAAAGGACACTTTTTTATTATTAGCACATCTCTGCAATTATTTCTAGGGGATTTCAAACAGAAAGTTCTTATGTGAGTGTAGCAGAAGAAAACTGATTTTCAAAATTGCACTTCAAGTCAACCACAAAAAAAAAAAAAAAGCAGAATGAGAAAGGAAATCGGGAAGACAAAATGAGCCCTTGTTACACAAACAAGTATGAATTTGTTATTTGTGCTACAGTTCTTCACTCATGAGCCCAGTATGTTCCAGCAGCGCCTTCGACCCAAGCATTATTTGATTAGGAAGCTTGAACTTAGTGTCTACTACTTAAAAAGTAACTTATCAGACTAAACGATGGGATTTTAATTAAGGCACTTCCTTATGAGGAACAATAAAGGGCAGTGGGAACAGGAGCTGTTTAGTGGATTAGCTCCCAGGCAGGAGCCAGGTCTCTGAAGGGGCATCAGCTGGATGTCCCCTGGTCTTGCCCTCTGTCCTGCTAAGCAGGCAGGAGTGTTTTGGTGAAGGAGTCCTGACCACACCTGCTGCTGTTGTTGCTGACAAGTCTGGTCTTGAGAGCAGCCTTGCAGCAGCTCACACCAGCCCGTGCAGATGTAACTGTGATGGCCCAGAAAAGAACAGAGAGAAATGTCTTCTTCGCAGAGAGAAATGTCTTCTTGAACAGAAGCAAGGAAAACCACTGGAGTGCATGAAGCTGACCTCTTTCAGGCATGTGGACCTAGAGGACTTTATGAACATCACAGTCTGCATGAAAAATGGTAAAAATTTATATCCATCATCTACAGGATAGGATATACAGGTGACGTGCTGTCAGCAGGTGTTGGGAACATCGCAAACTGAGCTAGGAGGAGGTGACTAGATAGTTCCCTGACTCAACAGCAGGGCATACAGGCAGTCGGTGCTTGGTGGGGAGATGAGAGGTGGAAGATTAATGTAAAGGGTATCAGAGGCACCTGCTGTTCCAGGTGTGGCATAGTGGGGGACATGCCACTTTCTTGGGAATCTGCATTCTCTGTCCCTTCCTTCCCCCACATTTGTCACTTTGTGCCATGGCAAGTCTAGTTTCCCTCTTTGAGCTCCAAGACCCCTGCTACAAGATCTTCAATTCCTCCAATATCTTCTAGATTTTTCACTACCCTCACACATTTATTGCGTATCTGTATCAACTACTTTCAGTGTCCCCCCATTGTGACCTGGATGGAAGGAAGCACGCGCTATGCTGCATAGAGCTAAGCAGGTTAGATCAAATAATTGCTCCACTGTATAGAAGCTTTCCTCCCAGAAAGGCCATGACTTTCAGCCTCCTTCCTCTCCACAGCTGTGGGTTATCCCAAGACTTGCAGGATATTTGAGATTTCTACCTCCCTGTCAAATATAGTGGAATCTAGTCAACATGGTCAGATCTATGAAGAAGGGGCTGACAGACACAAAGGGACAGTGCAGTTCCATAAATTAAATAACCTTAGGAAATCAGGCTACAAAAAAAGCTCACTGCTAGACATAAAATGAAATTAAACAGAGAGCTTGGTTTTGTTTGCAAAGAATTTGCAATCTGGCATTTGTGGTTTTCTGCAGGGAAGACTCTGATAAAGGTTTGATTTCCAATCAGTGGTGTAGGCAGAATAAAATAATTAGTCTTCTCCTTTAAATGATGGGAAAAAATCAAACCGGCTTACCCTGTCAGACTTGTACAAGGAAACAATTTTCACATCTGTGCTCAAATAATGATACAGCCCAAATTTTGTAGTATACATCAGTTGAGGATCTCAAAGCGCCTTGGAGCATGTTGAGCACTCCTATCTCCACATAAAATGCACCATCTTTTGCGAGTTGTGCGATAGGTGTTTTGCATGGAGGACATCCATGGTACATTTTTCCTAAATGAGGATTGATCAGTATGCTAAGGGTAATCAAGAATCAAGAGAAAGGCTTGAGACATGGGTGTTATGCTTTGTGGGTTGCCTCTCTTGCCCTAGCTAGACACGTCTACATATCATTTAGACTGTGTGCAGAGCAATCCCATGGCACCCATGAGGATTTGGCAATGTCATGTCACCAGATGGCAGAATTGAGGACCGAAAGTCAGGATTTGTTGATGGTGACCAAAAGTTTGTCTCCCAGGATGGCTGTTTCATCACCCATGGGACACGAGTTGCTGATGTCAGTGCAGTTCTCAGAGAATAAGCGATCAAATTACCAATGCTGTCACCAAGGTCAGTACAATTATCTTTCTTTCTGGTTGCTTCAGAAATTAGCCCAAGGGTTGTCTCAAGCCTTTTCTCACTTACAATCTCATTGGCTTAAAACTAAGCCAGACCAAAACCTGGAGTGTCCTGGAGGGCAGATCTTCCTGCACTCTTAGGAAATAGATGCTGAAAGAAGTACAATAGCAACGTACTGCCAATGTTGATTTTCATTCAGTCCAGTCTCAGCCTTGGCCCAGCTCTATCTAAGCAGTCACATCTCTGCGTGCAGCTCTCACAGCTACCTCTGTCTCAAGCTGACTCTCTTAGGGATCCCTCATACATGCCCAGTGTAGGGCTGGCATTCTGCCTGGTTTGGACCTATGCTGGGGCCAGACACAGCCTCCTCTGTTACACCTGCCCTGGAGAAATGTAAAGAGATAGGGCAGGGCTGCTCCATGGTGAGGCCCATGCTCCAGCACAATCCTCAGCCTCAGCCTTGAGGTACCAGTGCTCCTGCCCTGCGTGATCCAGTCAGCCATGTGCACCCAACAGCTGTCTACAGCTCCTGCCAGTGGTAGTAAAAGAGGTTGTGGGTGCTTTTAATCAGTATAGTCTTCCCAAGAAGGAACACAGGACTCTTCATATACTCATGGGTTAAGCTACTGATCATGCTTTTGCAAGAGAATTGTGCTGTTATTGTTCAGGGAAGTTTCCTATAATAGCCTAATTTTGTACTCATGACTGAGGCACATAAATGGCAGCCTCCACAATAAATTGTAGTAGCTTTGCAAACCACATTAAGCTTTTTGTCCATTGAGGGGCTTATTTTTCTTTGTTACTGGCACAGGCACGTTGATGATTGTCTTAATAGAGCTGAGATCTATCTGTACACCTTGCAGCATTCATGCTTTGATAGGCACTTAGGTTTTCAGTTGTTTATTTACCACCACTGGTTCCCAAACTCCTCTAAGTTCCTGGTTATGCTCTTCAAAAAATTATCCCAATTCACAGTGCCACATGTAAACCTCTGTGTTATCCAACTAATATCTGCAGTTGTTACTTCAACAGCACCTTGAGCACTCAGTGCTTGAAGTGTTTGCAAGCGATCTGCTGCTTTCTTTTGTGTCCAGCTTAAGCTGTTTGTACATAGCAACTAAAAGAGTTTCCCTGTGTTTCTGTTTGTCTGGTAAAGCTGTCCTTCAAAGCTACAGTCCCTTATGCCACAAGGCTGTTCATTAACACCACTGCATTGAGGAATGGAGACCTGTGGGGAGCAAGAGGGCTCAAAATCTCTGTGTGCTCAGAAGAGGGTGCCCAGGATCTAACTCCCTAACAAACACATTTCAGGTCTCTGATTCTCACTTGCAGGTGCTAAAGCTCAAGGCTGGGTCCACAATGGATAGCCAGCAATTGTGCAACACAGGGGAAGGGGTGGGGGCAAGATTTGGACACCACTCAGACATAATGGTGCAAAGTGATACCCACAACAAAGCCTTCTTACTAGGAGAATGAGAAGAACAAGCACTAAATGCAACCCTTGCTAGCAGACACCATGGTGGAGGAGTTAAAGTGGCCCAGGAGGACACGGGCAGGTGAGCCAGCAGATGTTCATGGTTCTGTTCTTTCATTGAGTAAACAAAGGACCTCAGCCCGTCTTTTAAAATAACACTAAATTTAATAATAATATTTAAAAAAAACCAGAGCTGGAGTGGCATAGCTAGTGGTGCAATGAACTGTCAGCAGTGACAAATGGCTCTGCTGCAGACAACCCGCTAATGAAGAGCTGTTCTTGTAGGCAAATTGTTTTATGGACTTCTGACACTCAGGTGGTGGCCTCTTCCACCCCCTCCCCCCATTTTATATATGAGTTTCCTAGCACCCCTCCCTCCCCTCCCAGTCCCCTCTGCCTTGTATGGAAAGCATCTACATGTAAAGTGGACTTAGCATCAAGCTCCAGGGCTCTTTGGAATCCCTACAACGAATTACAAATAATGTGATTTGATGGTATGAAATGAATAATCTCTGCAAATGGCATGGTGTACTAGCCTGTTTGCTGCATTAGTCAGACACACGCTTTGGTGCAGCATAGTGCTGCCAAAAAATTCTGACCACACCCAGAAAGAAACATGAAAATATTCCTCCCAGGAAAACAGGAAGATTATTTTAGTTAATTTTTGAAATGAGATGGTGGCCAGCTAACTGGATTTGACATGGAAAGAGAGAGAGAAGAAATAATTAAATAAGCATTCTAGCCTTCCTTCCTCACAAAGGATTATAAATCATTCAAAGGGTCCTTTAATTACTGGGCCATTACAAAAATGCAGACAAATTCTGGATGCGTGTGATATACATATACAAGTGCACATATGAATTTAGGGGTAAAAGTGCACATAGTTCCTAGACAAGTGCACTGCATATCATTAGTGTCCCCTTTGACAGTTTCAGAATGTAAGAACAGAAAAAAAAGAAAGAGAAAAAAGATTCCTGTTAA
This sequence comes from Actenoides lindsayi, assembly GCA_025331215.1. Lineage (NCBI taxonomy): Eukaryota > Metazoa > Chordata > Aves > Coraciiformes > Alcedinidae > Actenoides > Actenoides lindsayi. Next base: position 31,196 of record WTSP01006016.1, read on the forward strand.
GCCAAACACAGACCCAGCCAGCCTAGTGTCCTGACTCGGAGAGGGGCCAGTAACAGATGCTTTGGAAAGAATATAAAAAAGCAAGCAAATATAGAGCATTCCTACACTTCCAACAGTCAAGCAGGAGCTGTGGGGACTTTCTAAGCTGAAGGCTACATCTGGAGCCCAGTTTTTAACAGCCACAGAGATGCTTACTGCTCAGGTGGTCTCTCTGAAAGCTGTGGAGCTTTGCCTTGTAAATAGTGACCCTTGGGATGCACTTGGATGCTGCAGAAAGAGCTACCACCTGTCCCTGCTTCTTCAGGGAGCCCCCACTTCAGGGCATATTCACTCCTGTATTTCTTTGCTGAGACAGCCAACCCAAGTTATTGTAATTAAAATAAATTGTGGTGATGGACTCCCTAATTCTGTTCAGAGAGGTTATTATACAGCTATTAGATTGCAACGAAATGTGGCCATGGCTGATCTGGGCTGGTTTGAATTAATGACCCAGAAATGAAAGACTCTATATCCTATTAACAGTCTGCCAAGCCATGCCAGATCTCATTACTTTGGCTTATTTGTAACCCATCAGGCAGGACCCAATGCAAATCCAGATCTGGAGTCAATCCAGAGCAACTCCAAAAGGCACCTCTGCAATCTCTCTCGCATGCATCTGCCTGGTTTCACTTGACAGTGGGGAAATGTTCATTTCCATGGGGTTTTGTTCACCCAGACACATGTTGGAGGACAATGGTGAAAAGGTACTGGTGGGATTTGAAGAGGGACTGAAACCCCTACTTTGCAAAAGCAATCTGCTGCATTGGTACCACACTGTGATGTGTAAATGCGAGAAAATTACATTAAATTTCAACTCTGGTCAGTCCATGATCCTAGTTTGTGCTTTGATGGTTCCAGCTGGCAAAAGAGGAGTGGGTTTGGCAATGGCAGGGGTGCAAGTCACTGTGTGCACTGTGGGGACAGGCCCCAGCAGGTATCCCCCATCGCCTGCGACTTGCAACCCCTCTCCCTCCTGGTCGACTGGAGCTGCTGGGACCCTCCAGCTGGCCCAGGGCCACTGTGACAGGACCTTCCCAGGGCATGTTCCAGCCCTACTCCCCACCCTACCACCCATGCAACTGTTGGTACAAGGAGTAAAATCTCGGTACCACAGCAATGACTTCAGATTATCATGTTAATTCCAGTAATAAAGTGATAAGTGAATACCAAGAATACCACTCTGGAAGCGAGTTATGATCACAGGGGCCTGTGCTGATCTTGGCAGTTGATGCTAGTGATTGCCTGTGCAATAATAGTGCAGGTAAGTTTTGTGCTGGCAGCCCAGTCATGTCCAGCACTGCAGGCTTTCCTATCTGCTCACTGCTGGAGACTGCAAGTGAGGATAAGCATACCAGTAAGCTAAGATGAAAAACAAAAAACCCAATCACCTGTTCCCTCCCCGTCATTCCTATTTTATGTGAAAGCAGGAGCTGAAGACAGAGAAAATACAGCCCCCTCCCCTCCCCCTGCCCCCACCTCTGCC
>WTSP01006016.1:32817-46686 GCA_025331215.1 Actenoides lindsayi
CCCCTGCCCCCACCTCTGCCCAGCCTCCTGCATCCCTCACTCCAGAAGGAGCTGACGCAACAGCATCACCACCTCAGCATCTGACTGCAGCCTTGATCCAGTCCAGGCTTTCTCCAGATCCCTACTGGAAGGAAGCCATTTTTCTTGAGTGTATTTCCAAGAAACAGTTGACAGGCTTGGCACAGCTATTCCTGGAAATGTTCAATAGGTCATCTTCTAGAAGAGAGTGCTGACTGATGGAATTGAACAGTCTTGTTCAGCAAGCTGCATGTTGCTTGCTCCCTCTCTCACGACGGCTTGGCATTTGCCTTTGCACTGTGCCCAGGCTCCCTGCCACTTTGGCACAGCCCCCCCCATCCAGGCTTCAGTGGGGCACTGGCCCTGCACCCAACCCGCTCTGCACCAAAGCGGCCTGCAGGATTCGGCGTGCTGCGAGCTCTATTTCCCTCCTGGCAGCTCTGCCGTGGTTGTCCTGTGCTGCCAGAACAATCGCCGCGTGAAGGTGAACGGCCTCGGCCTATACGTTACGGCACTGCCCCTTTGAACACACCCCCACACCCACTGCTGCAGCGCGAATCTCCGGTGCACGGACACACACGAGTGCACGTGGTGGCTGGGAACGTGGTGACGTGGGCTGTCTGACCATGCTGCCCCTGGCCGTCCCTCTGAGCTGAGGCATACACCGGGGACAGGCTTCTATCTTTTGCAGCGTGTTGCTGTTCACCAGCTTCAAGGAAGCACAGGATGAAGTCATGCTAGGAGAAAGTTGCTTAAGGTGAGGCACACCGGCAAGGAAAAAAAAAAAAAAGAAGATCCACGTTGGGTGGTTTCTTCTGCATTTCTTCTGCCTTTAACATGCTCCTTGTTGTAATTGCCTTGACGAGATCGATTTCCTTCGCTGCTTTTGGGGCAGACCCTGGCACATCTTGCTAACTGAGGAAAAGGTCTTGGACAGTAAACCTGTCCCAGCTTGAGCCAGGGCAGGTCAGGATGCCTTGCTGGCACTCCCACCGAGGGCAAGGAAGTGCTGGCATGTGCTGGGACTGCCCCACCAGCAGCAGGAGGGTGTGCAAGCAGGGGCAGCCATCCAGCCTCCCCAGCATCTGTTTACCAGCTTCAGCCAGGGTGTTGTGCCCTCAGGCAAAATCCAGGGAGGCAAGTTGCTCCATTTGAGAGAAGCGTCAAAGTTTGCTCCCCAGGAAGTGCCATAGCCTGACTCTGTGGCGTCCTACCCCAGACTGGCCACAGAGGGGATCTCAGATCTCCCCCTTAGATCCAGGGTCAGGCTTTCCTTCTGCCCACGACAGGTATTTTCTCCCCATGTTCAGAGAGATTTAGCATGTCCAGCTGGATTTAATTCTGGCCTAGATAGCTCCTTATCACATTAAAGGATCTTTGCTTCTGTATGAGCACAGCTCAGCAGGTACATGCTGACACGACCAGCGGCAGCCATGTAATGCTCCTTGCCCCTGTCCCATGAGAGGATCAGGAGCAGGGCTTGTCTTCATGTCCCCCCCAAGCAGTGTGAGGTGGATAAGGGCCAGGAGGGACAATCGAGGTTCTTAGCTGGGATGTGGTGCAAAGAGCTGCCCTCGCCTCTGTGTTTGGGCTGTGGCAATTCTGCAGGTTAGATACTGTCTCTGCCCTGAGTCCCGCAAGCTTTTTCTTTCTCTTCTGAAGCCTGTGAATGCAGCTGTTCATCAAAATTATTTCTAAATAATGCTCCACAGGTTCTGCGTTGTCCCCCTTCAACTCTATCCACAAATAATATACTTGCTCTCTGCCAAGAATTAAATTTCATCCATATCTGTAAAAACATCAAGACAAAACACACTCAGCTCAAACAGTTTCCACAGCTGGCACCAGACTTACTGGTTCCCCAGGCAGAGGCTCAAAGAAGCCTTCCCTTTCCCCTTTCTCACATTGTGGATACATTGCACTGCTGCTTCATTTCCCCCTTATTGCTCCCTCCTTGATTCCCAGTGGCCTGGAGCTCATGTTCTCTAGGCTGTGGGGTCCTAAAACTAGTATAGCATAAAACTGCAGAGGTATTTTAAGACAGGAAAAATAAGGACTGGAAGGTAATCCTTGTGCTAGCAATGTAAACAGGGGTGAGCATGGTATTGAACACTCAGTCCCTGCACCTCTGAAGCACTCCCACTTCACATCTTCCCATTTGCTCTTAGATGTTGCACATCTTCCCCATTTGAAAACTGCAAGGCATTTTTTTTTTTTCAAGGAGAAAGTAGAATCACTGTCCCTGTTTACCAGTGACCAGAGAGGTCTGAAGGGGGGGATATGCAGAGCTCACAGCCACCAGAACACCCAGGCCACCAGCTCCAAGCTAGAAGCCCCCCAGGGAGGACCACAGCACTCACGGCTGTTCACCCCATTCAAACACAGGAAGCAGCTGTGAAGTTTAGTCCATGGTGAGGATTTTCCTCAGAGCTGGGGGACGGTATGAAATTGAAAGGTTCATTTTAGTTAGACTCTTTCAAAGGAAGAAAGTTGTAGCCCTCCTGAGCAGAGAACAGGAACACACCTTTATTCTTTAGGCTTTAGTCTCTATCTCCACAGTGTGGGATTAAGGAATGTTTCTCCCATAGACACCCTCTCACATGTGGGTGCAGGTGCCTGTTGCAGCATGTCAGGATGAGAGCTGTGCCCATGGCTTCCCTCCCTCTTTCCCTTGCCCCAACCCCTGTGAGTCCTCTCATCTGTATCACCCCAAGCACGCATGCACTGTAGCACTGTTGCCACATTTCTCTGAATCGACCTCACTGTGGGATGCACCTGCTCTTTAACATTGACAAAGCTGTGTTTTTCCAAACCTATGCCTTCCAGTCCTTTTTTTTTTTTATGCATTAATAAACATCTCAAATCACCATTTGTTACTGACTTAATTACTGGTTGTCATCACTCTGCAAATATTTCAAACAGCTGACAGTGGAAAACACCCTGTCATGTGCAGAATAAAAGACTAGCTCTTGAAAAAAAAAAAATCTCTCTAAAATAAAAAAGGAGTTGTTCATAGTGATACTTTTTGGAGTCCTTGCTTCCTAGTGGATAGACATAAGAAAAATGTGCAAAAAACCTTTATCCAGCATTCATTCATTCATAAAAAGCATCTCAGAGAATTCACATAATTTTCAGAAGCTCATGAACACTGGTGGAACCAGCTGCCATGCCTTCCCTGGGCTCTGGGACTCCCCCCACATCAGGGGAAGGCTGTGGCCCCGTGGTGCCCTGGACTAGCAGAATGGTGGGGACATTGTGGAGCTGGAGGCTTTGCAGTGCCGTGTCAGGCTGAAGACCACACCTCTCATCTGATCTTCAAGAGACCACCTTCTTTAACATGAGCCTTGCCAAGTCTGCAGGAAAAGTAGTTTACGGGTAAATGCAAGTAGGTTTGGGTAAGAGTGGGGAAGGGGTATAGAAAAGGGAACAAGTTGTGGTTTTTTGAGTAGCTGCAGGAGAACTCATCCTCCTCCGTCTGAGAAATAAATTCTGGTTTACAGTTTGGGTCAGGATTCACACCGAAGATACACCTTTTAAACCATACAGCATAGAATATGCTCTCCTTCCCTAAACCTAGATTCCTAATAGCTCAGCGTCTGCTGATGGGCAGCTAACAGTCAGTGTTGCTTTGTCATTTCTGTTCAGAGCTGTGGTATTTTAGAAGCTATTTAAAAACGTCTCTTCCATTTTACTTTCCTGTGTATCTCTGTATCTCCCTGCTGTCTGGCCAGCTTGTGGCTGATAATTCTCAGTGACTCACAGATAAAAACGATTTAAAAACCCTCTAAGCAGTGACACACCAGATGTGCACTGAAATTTTAAAAACATGCTATGAGTTTTTAGGAATACATGCAATTAATATTAAACAGATGCCCGAAGTTTCCTGCACAGCTGTTTCTCTATTACGTGTCATGACTTTTAATGGCACTGAGGTGAGACACACAGACATGAGGAAATGCAAGACCATTCCAAATTCAATCTCTTAAAATTATAGTAACAAAGAGGGGAAACTGGGAAACAAAAAAACCCCAACACAAACCCCAAACCAGCCAAACCACCAAACCTCTCACGAGGCATAAAATGGAGTATTTTTGCTCCGGTGCTTCACAAAGCAGTGAAATATCTCAGTAAAGGTAACATATACAATCTACTGCTTGATAGTTTATCACCTTTTTGAGGCACCCTTGTCTTAACTGGCTTCCTCTGATGTGTCTGTTTTTGTAGCAGAGAACCATTCTGTGTGCACATCTTGGACTAGAACTGGATTACAAGGCTGCGTTTTGTTCCAGAATCCCTCTTGCTGTGTGTGAACTGTTTATATAAACTGAATAGGTCTTTTTTCCAGGGAAGCTTGTCTACCAAGTTCCAATTTCATTTTATTGGATACACGAGCCATTTATTACCCCCCCGAAAGGCCTCCCTGAAACTCACGTTGTCAGGACCTCCACAGCTGGCAAGGTGGCAGCATTACCACAGGGCTTGTCTCTGCTGGGAGGCAGAACCATCAAGCTCCTGATGGCTGGAGCACGTTCTCTCAAAAAAGAAGGACTTGGGGTGGGATTCATTTAACGTAACAGGAGGGATGGGATTCATCTCAATTAATGCATATACCTACAGCTGAGCTAGGCATCAATTATAGTCACTGGGGTGCGAGTTCACCTCTTCCTATCAAGAACATAAGGAAAGGTAGATGAATTGCACCCAAAAGGGGCCTGCTTCTCTCCCTTGACTATAAAAGGACGTGACAGGGATCAGCTCTGAAGTAGGTGTCTCTAAGGTAGATGTCTAATGTTAGATGGATCCTTCTCTGGCTTTCTATTGCTAAATGGTTGGCCAGGTGAAAGCTAGAAGAGATGAAATCAGGTCTCCTTCTCATAAGGTTCTTTGCTTCAGGATCACAGCCTTACCCACAACCTCAGTAAGGCCCCAAATCATCTTTTGGTTGGCATGGCGCAAATGCACTGGTGCTTTCACATTTCCTTGGCTATCTTTTGCGGCTCCAGGGTGAAGCAGTTAAAATGACACAGGAAAGCCTCTGGATTCTAAGCAGCACCCTACAGACCCTTAAACTTAGGGTGCGGTTCCCCCTCCCACCCACTGCCCTCCTTCCCCAGGGGATCTCCAGCAGCTCCCAGATTCCTTCTGCAGCAGTTGCTGTTGCTCTCCATGTCCCTTTGGAGGCTCGTTGTAGTTCTGAAATTTGCTCTCTCGCTATTCATCGTGCCTTCTGTGGGGAGTCACAGTCAGTTTATCAGCTACCAGCAGCATGCTTTCTGGGCTGAAAAGCAATTTCCTTTTCTCCTCTTATTGCAGGAGGCTAAGAAGGATTTGATTTATGCCATCAGTTTTAGATTTAAAAATCTTCAGCTTCACCTAGGTACATTTCCTGGAGATCGGCAATGCTTAGTATAGTAAGCATTTAGTAACATGTAACAGATGAGTAGTTCTGTTATGCCATATGATCATCTCTTACATAGTAGGTCTGGATTTTTCCTACCATGTTAGTTATAACCACTGTCAAAAGGTGCCGTTCATCTCTTACCAAGCTTATGTTCCCAGGAGAGTTCACAGCAGCGAACGTGGCAGCCCTTCAATGCTGCTTCTGATCAGCTGCACTTCTGGCTTACTCTTGTGCAGCGCTCCTACTTTGCCACTGTAATGGTCCTTAAAAAACATAAGCGTTTGCCAACATGGTCAAGTACCAGAGGACATAACGGCACTATTTGAGAAATGCTGTCTTTTTAATGACAAACGCTGCTGCTTGCCAGCAGGAGTGGCACTCACCACCTCACCCATAGCTCCAGCTCGACAGGCCACATCGAGCATCGCTGGATTTCTGCTGGGCTCATCAGCAGGGCACTGTGGGGACAGGTACTCTGGCCGTGTGACCTGGGTATGGAGCAGCACTCCTGTGTGCTCCAGGGCACCTGTACAGTGGACTCGGCCACTACATTCCATGTTAAGACCAGTGAAGCCCAAGCTGTCTGCACAGTTGGTCTGGCCTGGTAGCCAGCTGCCTTTGAGTCCAACTAGGAAGGCACCCGAATGACTCCTGTGCCCAGTGTGGCCATGTGGTGCTGCTCTGGGTGGGGTGGAGGGGAAATGGGAGCAGTCAGGCCGAGGGCACCATGCGTCCCTTTGGTCTCCTGCAGGGAGGTCTCTGAGCTAGGGGGTGGTGAGAAGGAGCAAGATGGGCTAAAAAGCTCCACCATGGTCCTCTCTGAAGGTCCATGCAGGCCCACGCTGACAACATCCATGGTGGGTGAGGCAGAGCAGGACTGGCTGCAAGCATGGGTTGGGCCCACCTCGGACATAGGGCAAAGGGGCAACCTGAGGAACAAGCAGGAGCATGGGCCTCTGCGTTGGGACCAGCGCTCACTCATTCCACTTCTCCATGCTCAAGGTGCTTTATTTATAACACTTAAGAGAACAAACCTGCATTTCTAAGACAAGACACTGGAGAGAGGCTTTGAAGCAGCTGATGTTTCTGTTGACTTATTTTGGTTCCCAAGGAACCAGCTATTTCAGTTGCCAGTTTGTTGAAGGCTATGTCTCTACTCACACCCCTGCACCAGAGCTGGACAAACCCCTTCCAGCCTGAGAGTAGCAGGTGGGTTCCTCCAGCTGATGGACCCTGACCTTCTCATGATGCTCTCCAGCTCCAGTGTCTCAGGTGGTTAAACACGTCCCAGAACTGGGGCCTGAAAGCCAGCAGGAGACCTTGTGTGGGTTGATGAGGGTTTATCATCCAGTCTCACACAGCACACGTCCCAGTGTTGGCCTGGTACTCACAGCCCCTGTGTGGGGAGGTTGTGGTGGCCACGCACCCCTCGGCCAGTGCTGGGTGGGCGGCAGCTGTGCTCAGAAGTGTTTGCTGTCAGCCATGATTGGCCAGGCGCCTGCTGGCACTTCTTTCAGGTGGTGACTTAACTTCAGTCATTCATGGCTTGTCACCTTGCCAGGATGCACGCCTCATGGGATTAGCTTTTTGGAAACCACAGCTGTGTGCCCTGTGAGCAATGTCCCTTCTAGGAAAGCACATTAAACCTGGGGCCAGCCCATCAGCTGGATTTCAGGGTGAAATCTGATGTGTCAGTTGTGTCTGCCTGGGAAAAGTACTACTTGCTGTGGCATCTGCTGGTGTCAGAAGACACAACTCCCGGCGTGTGGCCTCGTGTCAGGGCTGGGAAGCCAGCAGCCAGGGACCTGTGGCACTGTCGAGGAGAGCGTGGTGCTGGGATAGAGAACTCCAGGAGCTCTGGAGCTCATTCCCTCCTTTCCCAATCTCTTTATTCCTGTCCTCTACATACTTAGGCACACGTGTCCCTCTCTGACCGGTTTGCTATTCCCTTTCTTTAACAGGTGCCCAGGGGCTGACTCACCAGAGCCCCGAGCCGACATGGCAGCAGAGAAGCCGACAACCCATGACATGGAGCCTAGCCTGCAGCTGAAACAGAAAAACCACTGTCCTCAAATCCACAGCAGGCTGGTCAGCCAGACCTGGCTTCATTTACAGTCTGGTTTTCTTCAGATCTTTGCTGTTACTCTTGCCTACTTCTGTGGTGTAGATCTTGCTTTAGTTTCAGAGGGTTTTAGGGGTTTTTTTTCAGAGTTCTGTGGGACCTAAATACTCGGTGCTGGGTGAGAATACCTGTGTGTATCACAAGGTGGGAAACCTCTGGTCACCTCTTTAAGGCCCTTGTTGACACGCTTTGCACCATGGCTGTGAAACACACCCATGCTCCTCAGAGTTCTCTCAGCTCTGCAGAGGTTTCGGTGCTCCACCCTGCTCACCATGCAATGGCCTCTTGTTCAGACAGCAAACTCCAAGCGTGCATTAGGTAAATAATCTCAGACTCGCTACACCTCCATTGAACTCTGCTCCTCAGAAGTCTGCATCACTCTACAAGTTGCAGCCTGAAGTGATTTCTCAAATGTTGCAAAGTCAGGACCAACGATGGAGAGGAAGAATATGTAATTATTGAAGCTCATTTCACATGCAGACATCAGATTTGACAGCACAGCGAGCCTAGCACGAGGCAAGTAAAATTCCTTCAGAAGGTTTGATTTCCCAGGTCCCCATGTGGCTTGTTTGTTATTCCTGAGATTTTTCTCAGAAGTCTTTTCTATCCAGAACAGGGGTGTGTGCTGATCGCACACTGCTTCTTGGAAATTACTGGGAGGCAACTTACTGGGAGGTAATTCGAGATGGGAATCTGAACAAAAGGTGTTGCTTAAGCATTTTGAAGAATAATTGGGCACTTGCTATGCAGTTTGTTTAATAACCTGAAAGACGGATCCTGATCAGGAGTCCCCACATGCTCTAGTTATTCAATTACTTCCTTATTTAAATAAAGCCTAGCAAATGTGTCCGTAAAAACAAAATTACCTCATAAAAGGCAGTATCACTGAGATCTGCCTGCTCAGATAATTACAGTTACATTTTTGTGTTAGTATGTCTTTATATTCTTTTATTTACAGGGCTGCTGCATGCTCGTTGGGCTCTCAAAGGCAGTGACTGTGTCATGCATCCCCAGTGCCATTCCTGTTAAGGTGCCACAAAGGCAAATGTGGTTGTGGGCCTGTCCCAACTGGCCTCAGCCAAGTGTGAACACTCCCAGAGCCTTCCTGCACTTCACGGGGTTGTGAGCTGGGAAACATCACCCTCCTGGTGGAGGAAGTATCACTAAAAAGTCAAAATGAACATCAACGATGTGTAAGAGTCTCTGTGTGTCTGCTTCCTAGGAAGCAGTGTTCAGTGTGCATGCAGAAAAACCACCTCCACTATAGTTTGCAATGATACCCTTCAGGATAATCCAAAACTAATGATGCAAAGGTGGAAGATTAGAGTCAATAAAATTAAAATGGCTAATGATTGAAATCACAGTGATTAGTAACATGCAGATGTCCCAGGTGGTGGAAGAGTTTGCATACTTTGAAAGTCAGAAGACCCGATTTTGAGGCATGTACCTGAGTTGTGTGCCATGGGGCTGATTTACAGCTGCAGAATGGCCGAGTGCAAGCATCCTGATCATCTGCCAAAACTCATTCTACCAGCACAGAAATCAAACCAGGAAGCGAGTGCTGGATCAGCTTTGAATTTAAGGAAAAAAAAAAAAAAAAAGGCACTGTTAATCAGAAAGCAACTCTGACTCTGGAAATCTATCTTCAGCTAAAAACATTGCTGATGGTATCTGCACTTGAGTAGTGCTCCCAGCTAAGGAGTTGTCCTACCCTGCCCTTAGCCTATTCATGGAGGGGACTCTGTCCTGCAGAAACAGGACTTTAGGCAGTTAAATATTATGCCTGGACACACATTCCTCAGGAAGGGCTATGACAGAGCTCACACAAGAGTAGTAACTAGACAGCATGCGAAAACAGAGTGTATGCTGCTAGGAGCTGTTAAGTAAGGAGGTCTCTGTGTGTCCTCTCTCTGCGAATGAGCTTGCTGCCAGTGTGGAGGAGGTCTGGGAGACACTCTGGGAGATCGATGGCCTCTCCACACACACCATGTGAACGTTAACACCGGCTGTGCCAATTCATGTTGCTAACTTTGCCCTCCCAGGGTCTAATGGGTTTGTCCCTCTTCTGGGCAGAGGGCAGTTCAAGAACTCGGCTCATTCAGTCCTCTATGCCCTTTTCTAAGCCTGATGGCAAGGGCTGGTGCTGCGCAGGTCAGACATGAAAGCCCTAAAGATAGAAGAAAGAAAATGTGTAGTTCATCGTGCACAGGCTGCGAGTAGGTCGCGCTTCTTTTGGGTCAATGTGGGTTTGGATCCTTGATCTTAAGGTGGAAAACTCCATGAATCTATTAACAATCTCCTGAGCCATCAAATCCCACCTTTTAGGGGATTATTCGCATTCCAGAACTCAAAATGATCTCCGTTTTGGAAACATACCGATATCGTTTGCTGAATGGCTCCACTCCTCTGTTCTTTTTCCTTTCTCATGGCGCTTACTTTGAAGTGAATAGTGCAAAGTAGCACTTGAGGCAGTGAAAAGAGGACCCCATAACCTAGAGCACTTACTACACCCACAAAAAAAAAAAAAAAAAACCCTTTCCTTTTTATTGACCCAAATCCATAAAGACTGCTTTTCAAAGGGAGGTAGTAAAAGTACCACGCTTCAGCAGGTTCCAATTAAAGAAGGCCTAATCCGAAGCGCATTGAAGTTACTAAGAGACTTTTTGTCTCTGTGCTGTCGGGGCTTGGCCCAGACCCACCAGTGTCAGAACTGGTATCTGCACCCCATGCAGACACTGCTGCAGGAGCGCTGGGAGCCTTCCTGCACCAGTATCAGCTCTGCTGATCACTCAGCTCTCTCCAAGAGCTTCAAAGGGAAAGTGGCAATTCATTATTTTTGTTTTCACAACTAAAATGCTAGGTTCAGAAGAGAATTCTGCTCGAACACATACTTCCTTTCTTTTTTAATCCGGAAAGATATTTTGGAAGATTATTTCCGTTTCCGGCAAATGTTCCTTTTTCTCAAGAAATCAGTTAAAAAAAGGCACTGTATTCAGCCAATTCACTGGCTTTATTTTTAGGTTTATTTATCAGGTGATAGAAAGACACCTTGAAAGAAAAAAATTCTTTTCATTTAGTGAAATCTGGACTAAGCTTTTGAACATTCATCGTAAATACGCAAAGCTTTTAGGAACTGCTTTTTCAGCTCCACTTCTACTACGCCTTGACATTAGTCTATGGCTATGAAGAATATGTAAGCTTATAAACAGATTAGCTCTCAGAGACTGTTTTTATTTCCAGTAAGAAACAAAATTTGCAGCATGACCACATTTAGTATCAGATGAGCCTGCCTTTTCTGTTCTTTGAATATAATGACTTTGTTTATTTTTCCAGCCTTTTGCAAATTGTTGTATTTCATAGATCAATGACTGTCATAACATATGACTCAAGATGGAAATTTCCCCCACATCATCTGGGAGAAGTGGCTCAAGGATGATTGCCTTTTCATTTCACTCTACACTCCACCCCCTGTTCAACGCAGCATAAAGACTCCTTGACATGATTCTGCCCTGATGAGACCCCTCCTCTGTGATCACCCATGCTGCTTTATACGGGTGGGAAGTAGTGCTCTTAGACCTTGCCTATTGTTATGCTAGGAGTCCACCTGTACTTGCAGAGTACCAAACAGCTTTGATAAAGCCTATTTAGCACTTAGGAGAGTTAAAATGGGATCTCAAAGTCTCCTTTATAGACCAAGGAAGAAAATCAATGACTACTTTTTCCAAGGACTGGAAGTTAAGCCATCCATTTCAGTGGAAGGTCCAGCTGGGGCCACCTTTATGCTTTCCTCTCTCAGGGCTCAGAACCACCACTGCCACAAATTGGATAGCAATAAAACCATTTTCACTAGAAAGACCTTTTCAACGTTGGTTAAGAAACTCAAACCCATCAAAGAGCAGTTGCTGCTGGCTAACCTTTGCCCCTGAGCCCACATGCTAGCCCAAAGCCTGGAGTGGCCTGGCACCTTGCTGCAAGTCATGAGCAGGGGATGAGGCATGAGGCCTTGCTGGGGGCTGCTCCTGGCCATCAGTCTGCCCTGTGCACCAGTCCTGGGGGCACGGTGGGCAGGGAGGACAAGGGCCCCTGTGCAAGTGCCCTGTCATCACCCAAACTGGTGGCACGAGGGAGTTAAGATGAAAGGAGAGATGGGGAAATTTGTTCACTACGTTGCCTCACTGCTCTACAATACTCAAGGCTCGTCTGCGAGTGATATTTAAATAAGTAACATTTGCTCCTAAATTAGCCAGAGAAAAAGAAACATTTTAAGACCTTCTGACTATCTTAAGAGAGAATAAGAGGCTTTGGTCTACTTCTGAAGAGTTAAATTGTCTTAATTACATCCTTGTGCTAAATCATTACACACAGAAGAAAAATATTTTTGAGTGGATGGAAAAATCCACTGGGTTAAAGGAATACTACTGTCAAGTTATATGCGTCCCTGCATTTGTGTGGTGCAAAAACAAGTTTTAATAAAACTGAAGAGTCTAAGAGGAACATTTCCATGGATTTAAAAATAACAGCAATGGAAACAATCTCATAAAATAAGTAAACCTCTCCCTTCAATATTTGCAACTCAAGTATTACGGCATTAATTTAAGCCTGGGAATATGAAAGTAACTATAAATGATGAATTAAGTGCTTTGTTCTACAATATGAGAGGCCAAATTTTAAATTCCTTGTCTAGCCACAGCTCCTTTAATTTCATACTACAGCTGGGATGCCCAATTCAGCCCACCTAAAGATCAATTTAAATGGGCAGATGACCTGATCTGATAATCACTCATCAGGTTTCCAGTGGCCCACTGTAGATATGCAGAAGGATACCTGACTTACAAGGAAGGTTTCTTGGACTTGACACTTCATACCCACTCCAGGCTGTTTTCTTAACCATTAAAAAGACATATTAGTTATGGATATTATGACATTTGTCTTACAAACAAAGAACATGGAATGCAAAGTTCACCCAAAGAACAAGGTACCAGGGCCCCATGAGTGTGCCCATTACACTGTTTTACTGCCTGCCTTCTGGGAGCACTGTGCTCCCACTGGGTTAACTGGGCATGACGCCCTTGGAGATCAGTCTGTGCTAACACTTGGTCCGTGCTGGCTCAGAACAAGATAAGGGACTTGCATTTATGTCACCCAGAGCCAGCTTCTTCCTCTAAATCATGTTTTCAGTAGTTTCTCCCGCTCCTCACCTTCAGCTTATGTTCCTCCAAATTGCTGCCAGGGACACTGCTTTGCCCTTCTTCCCTGACATGCAGACCATACTCCTGCCCATCTCACGGGCAGAATTGCTTCAGAGCCCTCCCTGGTCCGTGCTCGTATGAATTTGCCAAATGTCTGTACACCTGCTCTATGATGGTTTTCAACCAAAAAAAGAAAGAATACGCTGGCATCATGAAGCAGAAAAATAAGTAAATCCCAAGGCCTAAATTGATTCACAGTGTTTATTGGGAACTTGTTGCTAGACTTAAACTCTGTAAGCAGCCGTAATAGGATATCATTAGTTAAGATCTGAGTGAGGTATAACAGGATCACAATTGACTGAAGGTCAGCACTGTATACAGAAGATTAAAACCAAAACATCTTAAGATTGCTTTGGGAGCTGCAGGAGCTGATCCTGCCAGGGTATGTTTTCTGTTTCCAGGCTTCTGAAAATCAAGGCAGATGGGATTTCCTTAAAATCTCCTTGTCTTTCCTAATTTCCCAGGTGTCTTCCAAAATCTGGGTATAGGAAGAATTAAAAGAAAAAAAAAAAAGGCAATAAAGTTCATTCTTGCCCCAATAAAGACTTCAGAAAAGGCTGTCAGGCTGTTAAATTATATGAGGCACATCTTGTAGGATGGGAAGTTTCTTGGCAATGACTCTGTAGATGAAACAGTCTACCATAACTGCTCATAAATAGAATTGGAAACCTTCCATCCAAACTTTGTTCCTCATTTACTGTATAGCAAACTGCTCAATGAGAATTAAAATGTATTCTGCCTCTTATCATCAGGCCTCAGAGAGCCACAGGTCACTTCCATCTCCTTTGGATACATACCCTGTGGACTGATCTCCACTTGCCTGGTCAGCTAAAATCTCAATGGTTTCTTTCAGCAGGAAGACAATCTCCTTGACAGGAGGGAAGGAGAAGAAAAGCCCAAGCTTTACTGTTCTTCTGGATAAAATCACAGAATCACAGAATGTTAAGGGTTGGAAGGGAACTCTGGAGATCACCTAGTCCAACCCCCCTGACAGAGCCGGACCACCTAGAGCAGGTCACATAGGAACGTGTCCAGGCAGGTTTTAAATGTCTCCAGAGAAGGAGACTCCACAACCCCTC
>WTSP01006016.1:52339-100095 GCA_025331215.1 Actenoides lindsayi
CTCTCTGTTGGACTCTCTCTAGTATTTCCCTGTCCCTCTTGAACTGGGGAGACCAGAACTGAACACAATACTCCAGAGGTGGTCTCACTAGTGCCGAGTAGAGGGGGAGAAGAACCTCCCTACACCTGGTGCCCACACTCTTCTTGATGCACCCCAGGATATCATTAACCTTCCTGACCACAGGGGCACATTGCTGTTCCATGATAACTTACTGCCCACCAGGACTCCAAGGTCCCTCTCCATGGAGCTGCTTTCCAGCAGGTCAAACCCTAACCTGTACTGGTGTGCATGGTGCTATTCCTCCCCAGGTGTAGGACTCTACATTGATCCTTGTTGAACTTCACTAGGTTCCCTTCTGCCCAGCTCTCCAGTCTGTCCAGATCTCACTGATGGCAGCACAGCCTTCTGCTGTAGCAGCCACTTCTCCCAGTTTTGTATCATCAGCAAACTTGCTGAGGGTACACTCTATCCCTTCATCTAGGTCACTGATGAAGATGCCAAATAAGGCTGGACCCAGAACTGACCCTAGGGGAACACCACTAGCTACAGGTTGCCAACAGGACTCTGCACCACTCATCACAACCCTCTGAGCTCTATTGCTTAGTCAGTTCTCAACCCATCTCACTGTCCTCTCTTCTAACCCATACTTCCTGAGCTTACCCACAAGGATGTTAAGGGAGATAGCGTCAAAAGCCTTGCTGACGTCAAGGTAGACAACATCCACTGCTCTCCCTGCATCTACACATTCAGTCACACCACCATAAAAGGCTATCACATTAGTCAATCATGACTTCACTTTAGTAAATCCATGCTGGCTACTCTTGATAACCTTCTTTTCTTCCACGTGCTGAGATAAGATCTCCAGAATGAGCTGCTTCATCCCTTTTCGAGGGATGGAGGTGAGGCTGACTGGTCTGTAATTTCCAGGGTTTTCCTTCTGACCCTTTCGGAAGACTGGAGTGACACTGGCTTTCCTCCAGTCCTCAGGAATCTCTCCCATTCTCCACAATCTTTCAAAAATGATGGAGAGTGGTAGAGCAACATCAGCCAGCTCCTTCAGCACTTGCACGTGCATCCCATCTGGGCCCATGGATTTGCCTGTGTTCTGTTTATGCAATTCAGTTCTAACCTAATCCTCATTGACCAGTGGAGAGTCTTTCTCTCTCCAAGCTTTCCCTCATACTTCCAAGGTCTGGGATTCCTGAGAGCTGGTCTTAGCAGTGAAGACTGAAGCAAAGAAGGCATTCAGTAACTTCACCTTCTCTGCATCCTCTGTCACCAGGGCTCCCACCTCATCCAGCAGCGGGCCCACATTTTCCCTGTTCCTCTTACCATTGATGTATTTGAAGAAGCCCTTTTTGTTCACTTTTACTTCCTTTGCCAGTGTTAATTCAAAGAGGGCCTTGGCCTTCCTTGTTGCATCCCTACAAACCCTGACAATGTCTCTATAACTCTCTCAAGACACCAGTCCCTTTTTCCACATACTATGAAATTCTTTCTTCCACATGAGTTTTTCCAGCAGCTCCTTGCTCATCCATGCTGGTCTCCTGCCTCCTCTACTTGATTTTTTACTCAAAGGAATGTACCCGTCTTGAGTTTGGAGGAAGTGACATTTAAATATTAACCAGCTCTCTTGCCCCTCCCCTTCTAGAGTCTTAACCCAAGGGATTCCTCCAAGTAGGTCTTTGAAGAGGACAAAGTTAGCCCTTATGAAGTCCAGGGTTGCAATCCTACTTATTGCTCTGCTTCTTCCTCGTACAATACTGAACTCTACTACGTCATTATCACTACCACCAAAGCTGCCCCCAACCTTCACAGCCCCAACCAGATCTTCTTTGTTTGTTAATACAAGATCCATCAGCACACCTCTCCTCATTGGTTCTTCCACCACCTGCATCAGAAAGTTAGCATCAATGCAGTGCAAGAGCATTCTAGATTGAGTAGGCTTTGTTGTGTGGCCTTTCCAACAAATATCAGGGTGATTGAAGTCACCCATGTGATCTTAAGGCAATTTCCAGCTGTCTGTAGAAGGCCTCATCAACATCTTCTTCCTGGTTTGGGATGTTAAGGGTTTCCCTGGAGTAGGCATTCTGCAGTGCTGTCCCGGCCAGCAAGCACACCAGGTGAAACCCTGTGTCCAGCTGTGGATGCAGCCTATGCTGCAAAGTACCAGGGAGACACGCTGTGGAGAGTTAGAGGCTGAAGTCTTGCTGCTCAGCCTGAAGCCACTAAGTCCCTTAGGAACAGGGAGCTGATGGGTTTGTTCTGGGGAGTGAGCCAGCCTGGTGCAGAGCTGCTCTTCTGGGACAACTGGCCAGCTCACTGGCACAGTGCTTGGGACCGTGGAAGTCCCCTTTCTCCACACTGGCTGTGGGGAGGACACTCTCCACCATGGTTCTGGAGCTCCTTTTATTCTAAGTTGCAGCATGAGGGTACGTGCTTCTCCCTGTCTCCAGTTCTCACTGGTCGAGGAAGCTCATCCACCCTAAGCCTCTCTCCTAGCTGTCCCAGTTGAAAAAAAAACCAAAGCAGGAGATGTCGACAATTTCTGGTCTGTGTGTACATCTGTGCTTCCAGAGCACTGCACAGACTGGGAAGGTCTGGTGAGTGTGGACAGGAAACAGAACTGGATATAAATAGTATCACAGATACGTACCAGACAAAACAGAGCAACCCAGATACTAAAGCTATATATGGGGCAAAGGCAGCTGGTTACCACTTCTGGATCTCTTTTTCTTCAGGACCTCTCCAGCTTTAAGTAGGAGACTCCAAGAAGATGTTGCAATAATCGGGAGGATAGAAAATAAACTCACCCCAGCTCTGTCCCGCTTGGCACAAGTGGGAGGATGCAAGATGAAAATGGGCTTTGGATCACTTAAGGTTCATCATCATTTTTAGGTGATGAAAAAAGCTGAGATCATCTCTTAAGCTGTCTTGCACCATGGGAAAATCTTTATCAGCATTGAGGAACTGACCTCCCACCAACCATGCTGCTGGAAGGCAGCGGGGAGCAAGCGAGTTTGGCTCCAACATAGGACACAGCAGCAGAAAGCGCTGAAGCATTTTTGAGTGATCTGCAAAGTATCCAGCTGATTCCTCAGAGCTGCCAGCAGCCCAAAGTGCCTTACGGTTTTGTCTAGGGGACCCTTCTCCATTTAAGTACAACTTCTATGCATGACCAAAAGCATCTGTTGGATTTTTAGGAAGCCTTCAGCGCATTTTTACATGATGCAACACAAACCCAACTTCTTGGCTTTTGCTCTTTGCTGTGCGAAAGGGACTTTGATGGAAATGATGGACCTGAATTCAAAGTCCTGAAAAAGTCTCTATCAGATGCTGCTTCATCCTGCAAGGACAACTCCACAGACAGTTCAGGAGACAGCTGAGGAGCCAAGGGCTACAATGGCCCATCTCTTATCCAATAGTATCTAATAAATCTGTCCCTTGGGAAAGCATGTGCTGGTGACTGGTCTCTGCTTCAGAGCTGCCTCTGTATTTTATCCATTTAGATGACCATGCACGTACTCATTAGACAAGAAGACAGAAGCAGCGCTGGAGGAAGAGATGGGAATCCAGGTCTCTCTGAGATGCACGTCCTAGTCCTGAGGTGCAGACTTATGGCCCTCTTCATTCCCTTTTTCCTGATAAATCATTCCAGCAAAAAAAAAAAATAATTCCCTGGGAAGGGTCACAAATGCTTTCCAGCCTCTAGAATGAAGCCTGGTGGAGAGAGCACTCTCCTGGGAATCAAGGGGTATGCTGAAAGAGAGCAAAATTGCACGCAAGAGCCCTTGGCAGAAAACAATGCTAGGAAAATGCTCTAATTTTTATAGAATCACATTAGAAACAGGTAGGTGATTCTGGGCTTCAAACCCCAAGTAAAAAGTACTGTAAAAAGAAGTAACTGCCTAGGTATGCATCCGGCCTCAGGATCTCCTACTGCAAGCTGTATAGGGTCCTTCGGTGATCTGGACTCAAGTCACCAACTGTTCTTGGTGTGACTTGACCCTCCTATCAGATCCTGCTCGTAATTTCTGAAGAGATCAAAGCAAGCATTTCAGCATTCTCTTTAATCATCTTTCCTGGCATCTGGAGTACAGTTCTTCCCTGAGCAGTGCTAAAGTTAGCTCAAGCAGTTCCACAAGCAGCAAACCAAGCAGCCTTGTTTCCCCTGGGTGCGAGCCCTGCAGCTGGCTTGTGCTTCAGGACTTCTCTCCTCCAGCTGCTTACTGATTCTCAAGACACTCACGAAATTGCTCCTCTTCACAACAGCGACTAGGCAGGCTTCTTGGGTTCAGGAGCTACTAGGGGTAGACAGCCTGCAGCAGACGAGTTCACAGCCTTAGTTACTTTGGGAAATTGTGCTAAAAGGGACTTTGCAGCTCCACAGAACCATCGTGGCCAATGTGCCAGCAGTCAGTGACACTTGGGGCACTTCAGCTGAAGGGAATCATACAATACAGAACCTAGTGCCAGGCTCTGCTTCCCTCTAGCCCCCTCAGAGCACAGTGCACTTGTTCAACTAGCCTGAGCCACAGACCCAGCAGTGGGTACCGAACAGGCATGATCATGGTTTCCAGACTGTGTGCTGTGTGTTTTGGCAGCTGTGTTATGTTCCACAAATTATATAGCGATTGAACATCACAATACCAAACAACCTGCACATAACCATGTATATTTTCTTTAAAGAGAAATCCCCTTGGCCTGAGCATAATGGTAGAAGTGGGTTTTGAAGCAGAACAACACTTGGCAGATCAGGTTGGGACAGGATTTCAAGAGCAGTGAGGTGAAGTTGCAGAACCTGAATTGGAAGGTGAGTGTGTAACCCTCCCACTAAGGATGAGATCGGAGACTTCTGAGGGCTACAGCCACCCTCGAACCACCAGAGATGCTCTAGGAAAGGGAAAGCAGAGAGTGAGTATTTTGAGGCGTCCCAGTGGGTGCTGCAGAACACTGTCGAAGACCAGGGCATGGTGGAGGTCCTGGTGAGAGGTGTGGAATAAACAGTAGGTGCTGGGTAACTGCACTGGGTGGCTTGGCTTGACTTGTTAGAAAAGGGGATGGGAGGTGACAGTGGGTGCCCATTTGTATGGCTGCTCTTCTGCTTTCCTGTTCAGCTGTTGTCTCCCAACTCTGTCCTAACAGGCAGAAGTGCAGGCCAATGCCTGCCCTCTTCCTACAGCACATCTAAATTCATGAGCTCTAAGCCAACCTGTGGCAACGAATGACTGGATCGTCGTATGGGAAAGTATTGTGTTGAATATACCACACTTGGTAGGCCTGCATGGAGAAGGCAGCGCTTACTCTCTCCCATGCACATTAAAAATTATCATGAAACATTATAAGGTTATTTAATTGCTGTAAACTTCAGAAGGGCCTGATTCAGGACCTGTTTAAACACAAGAAACAATCTCAAATCGTTGATCAGGGGAAAAAAGTAGAACAGATTATCCAGAAACCAACCCTTACCGTATAATTTGGGTGTAGGTTTTTTTCATGTTGTTGTTGCTCATTAAACACCAGACTGATTCAAAGGCTGGGAAGGGAACACTAGTGTTTTGCAACAGCTCCAAATAATCATGCTCCAGGGAACATGGATAAATATTTCTCTTCTATGTATCACCAGGTAGGTAACTTTTCCATAAATCTGCAAACAGCGTGAATCACGCAGACCATCCAAAATGTATTCAAAACCACCTGGTCTGTCTCCTGGTGTCATGGGTTTCAAAAAGTGTTTGACCAAGGAGAGAGAAAAATTGAATCCCATACTATCTGAAGACAGACAGCTGACCCCATTATAGATTATCATCCCATATATAGAGCTAATACACTCAGATTAAAATAATTTACAGAAGAATATTAAAATAACTTGGAGAAGACACATAGCCTTCTCCTGCCTCGGCACATGCATAGCTGTTTGTGTCTCTCCTGCCAAATGTTACAGGGGTAGCTGCAAGGTGGAAGACTGTAGGAGTTGTTCCACTTATCTGAGCTGGTTGCCTCCTCTGTAAGCTTCTGCTCACTACCAGAGATGTCCACCTCCTTCATCCCATCTAAGGCTATCGGAGGACACCATTTAACCATGACTGCCAAGCATGCACCGATCTCTGCTCTCTGCTTGGGAACTCCCTCTTCTTCCTCCCACAGAGCTGACTCAGCATGGGGAAATCCCAGTAATGGAAAATCTGCACCTTTGTAGGAACAACAGGCCGAGTAACCTTCCTAAGAATAAATCCTATCTTCTCGAACGCAATTAAAATCACATCTTGATCAGTTAAAAAACCTGCAGAATGGAATCTGTACCATAAGCACATTAAAAGGAAAACACCTAAACCAAGGGTTTAGAAAGCAGCACCTTTTTTTCAGCTGACCACACTACAGCAAAACAAATTTGACAGAGAATTTTATATTTGTCTGAATATGTGCTGCAATTATGCTTCACAAATACAGGATTGCAAAGTTTCTGCAGCTTGCTGACTTCTGATCTGATGAATGCAAACAGTCATTAATATACAGAATGTGCCTGAATTAAGCCAACTACTGTCAATTAGTGATCGTAAAACACTTACTTGTAAGTGCACTTCTATCGTGGTAATTTACACTTCCATGTCTTATAATTAAATTATGAAAGGCACTAATCAAAATGAAAGCAAATATGCAATAAATTTTTAAGACTTGCTGCATTTTTCCACATCATGCTGGTTTTTATGACTTGTATGAAAAGATAGGAAGTTCTTGGTCTTGTTTTGAATAAATTGGAATCTAATACTATTACTGCCAATATGCAGAATAAATTGTGGCCATATCCAATTATAATCAAATCTATGGCAACTTTAAATGGTCTCTGTTACGTGAAGCAGAATCCACCCATGGTACCTAATTCAGCTCCTTCCTGCCCAAAGCTTGCTGTGACTCTGCATGACTGGTATAATTAAAAAGTACGTATATCTTCATTGGTTAGCAATCTCTTCTGCTTCATGAGCTCTAAAGCATCATGCTTTGTGACATTAAAAACATGTTGGGTATTAGGGTACGAAAAAAGGGGAGCATAAAATTTTGTCAATCTACATGCAATTCAAGAAAGCAGATGTTTCTGTTTTGGCTCAATACCAGCATCTACTTTGTATCTTCTTTAGCACTTGCTAATGACTGCCTAGTTGTCATGGATGTGACAGCGGACTGCTGAAATATAAAGATTCAGATGTTATGACAAAAAATTCCAATTGAATTCCCAATATTCAGTTTCAGTAGCTCTGCAATTTTAGTGAACTTTATGAAAATCTGTTTCACGGGTTTTGCACCTCCACAGATCTCTGCCATACTGATAGCCTTCAGTATTAATCCCTGTTAAACTGATTGACAGAGAAGTCCTTAAATAAATTCACGCTGACTTAAATTTTCACCCTTTTCGAGCCATAGGGAGCAATCCCTGGGTTTAAGGAGTTGAAAGAGATTGGGTTTTCACTTCTTCATTTGCTTTTCATTGGGAAGAGGAGGAAGGAAGTTTTGGCAGTTAACAGTTGTTACTCTGTTTCCCATCAAAAAAAATTAATTACAAACCTACCTAGTATTTCTCTGCTGCTGCATACCATGAAATAAAATTATTAATTTAATAAAGCAAATGGTGACTGCAGATGGATGCAAGGAAAAGAATACCTATACAAAGAGAACACAAATGCAACGTACTATAAGAGCTGCTCTCTTTTCAAGCTGGATTACCCTACATTACAGACAGTAATCATATTATCTTTGGATACTTTTTTTTTATTTTTAGCAGCATTTGATGCTGCTGTCGGCACTGACAGACACGGAAGTAAAATTTTCTTGATATTTCCTATTAATGTCTGTATTGTTATACATAAATATGCTATACGCATCTGCAGTGAAGCCACAGCTAACGATGGCATCCTTGTAGTGGTAGAAATGTATGAGCAGGTTCAGCATGCAGCGTTACAATAAGGAAAAAAGAAATGTCTGCTTAGTTGGGAGGTTCTGAGGACACCTGAGCTTTTAGGAATGATGTGGAAGAACGGCTTAAATACAGATACCAAACATTCAGACCTCGATCCAAGATTCTTTTTTTCCAAGTGAACAAATGTGACTTGAAAAGTTATACGGAAAGATGATGTGTGACCATTTCTTAGAAGCCAGGTGCAATGAGCTGTTAGCGCAAAGCTACCTGGTAACCCGAGAGAGTAAAGCCAAGACCGTCTGGTTTACACGCTGGCAGTCACACCAAGAGTCAGCTCTAAGAAAAAGGCTGAAAACCTCAGCTTCTGAGGTATGCCAGTGGATTTCTATATACTTTTGAGTGCTCTGAAGTTCTTAGTAAATTCAATGGAGTTTCATAATATTCACGCATTTTCAGCCGTTAATTATTGGTCTGAAGCACACAGTCACATTGCCGCTCAGTCAAGTTTCTTCTCCACGCTATCGCTAATAAGAACTAGAAATCAGCAGATGGTTGTACAAAGTTATGACAGTCATAAAAAACATTCTTATTTGCAGTAGACTTCTCGTGCTTTCATAGGAGGCAAATGTTTACCTGGGTAGGCCGGGTAGCTCTGAAAGAGTAATTCACCCACTCTAAGAGGGAAATAAAGACAACTCGGGCAATTACTGATTATTTTGTCAGCTAGGTGACAGACTCATCACACAACTTTTGTCAGGGGATTGAAAGTTAACTTCTTTTGACAGATGATACTTGAATTCTTATTTCAAATAGCCTGAGCTGTCTTTCAAAGAGGCAAGTGTTAATCCTGCTGCTCCTTTGCGCGCAAGAATCACAGCGGACTCCTTGGGCTTTTAGTCTGCTGAGTACAAATAAGTGAGAAAATTTTTTGCTAGCAACTTTCCTACTGAGAAATCTTTCTAAAGGCTGCAGCATTTCAACAATAAAATCATGTGCTTGGACTTCAGCTATTGATCTTCCTTTCATGCAACAACAAAAATCCTACTGCCAGTATGAAGGACTGTTTTCTTACATAACACAACTAATCATACATGTTTCCCATTCAGGATTTACACCAAGTACGACAACAAGCCATTACATTTAGCCTTGATACAACTGTTCATTCCTCCTAGAGATTTTTCTTCAAGTTGGCTCTTCTTTTTGCTTTGGCTCAAGTAGTTAGAAATATCAGAACTGAAGATCTGCGCAACAGATGGAGCTCAGCTGAGAAGAATGCCTTTGGCTGGTAAGGATCTTTGCCTGGCAGGTGTCAAACCAGAATTAATACTGCACATATTATGCTTTACCGAGGTTCGGATTTTAGCGAAGTGAGACCGCGTTCCTTCCTGACCACGAACATATATTAATAGAACAAGCCACGCAGAGCAAGCTAAAACAGTACTGTCATTATGCTGAATCCTCCACTGCTTGGCATTTTATTTCATCGTTTACACCCATGCAAAGCAAGTAAACAACATGCAGGGGGTTCGGTTAGTGTCTCTTTACAGACATTTTTGCTCAGTTATAAAAGGTGTCCCAAAATGCCAGAAGCAAGACGGACCTAGACCCCTCCTGCTTTCTTTTTTTTTCCTTCCTCTTCTTGTCTCAGTGCCTTAAAGGCTTATGAACTTTCGTAGACTTTTTGACATTCCAAAACCCAGAGAAGAAACCAGGTACGGGTCTAAAATAGACTGCGCCCAGCTAGAGTTGGTTGCTATGCCTGGCTTGCCAGGTGCTGTTCCACAGCCTGAGTCAGAAGGCAGGGCTTCCCACAGGTGTCGGGAAGGAGAGCTTCAGGTGCCATCACCTGCTTCTCGCCCTTTCCACACCACTGGCAGGTTTAGGATTGCAATCGGCCCTCTCAAGTGCCAAGCCACTTGAAGATCTGCAAGAAACCGATTCGGAATCTCATGGTTGGTTTGACAGAGCAGTCCTGTCCAAAAGCAATTCCAGATGATCGACAGGGCAGTCACTTTAGAACGTCACAGTCACAGGACTTTGGTGAAGCAAATGTGAGATGATGCTTCTGTGTGTATGCAGAGATATACACACACACTTGCAAAAACTGTAATACGGAAAGATGGCAGTCTGAGATACCTGCAAGCCAAATTCATCCCCCTTTTTGACATCATTCCCACTGATTCAGGTTAGGGAACTGACGCTCTGTGAGAAGAAGGATGAGAGTGGGAGCGTGGGTGAAGTCATTCGACAGAGGTCCTGATTCACAGGCTACTTTAGGCTAGCACGGGTTTGATGAGTATGCCTTTCCCCTGGGAGTCGGTGCTGACACCACACGCCATGGGCTGTACTCGCGGCTGCCCTGTGACACAGCTTGTGCCAGGCGACGCGGCACGCTGCCCAGCCGCAGCCACCACAGATCCCAAGGCAGTGCTGAAAGGAGTGAGGCAACTCACAGCTGCTTGAAGGCTGGGGACCTTTTTTTTTTTTTTACTTTTTTTGGACCTCTTCTGCTCACACTGGAATCGGATTTTACCAAAGCTACTGAAGCAGGTTCATAATCAAACCAGCTATTGGCAAATGTTTGTATTACTTACGGTATCCGTGGTATACAGTGTTAGTGGGACAATTCATTTGCAAAACCTAAACGTCTGAAAAATCCTTTTGCTTAAAATGTCTCGTGCATACAGGACAATATTTTCCCTCACAGTTTTGTAGTCTACTAGCTGGCAGACTTTGACCCGGAATTGACATTTCAGTCTTTTCGGCATTCGTACACAGCGAGTCAGAAAAAAAAATAGTTTTAACATCAGACATGAAAAGACTGGAAGACCGGACAGACGATAAAAGGTGTGTTTTGATTGGGTTTGGGTTTTCACAAGGCTATGCCTAACCTGAGTAAGGCAGAAACGAAACCAACAGGCAAACCAAAAAAACTAGACAAATCTGCTCCATCCCAGTGATGCAGAAATACAAACGATGCTTTTGTCCCTGGAGGAGCCAAATTTGAACTCCTGATATGAACAAGAGAGAAGGGCTGTCATTTCCTTGACAACTATTCCTAACATCACAGCTACCTCCTAGAGGTAACACTGGAAAATCAATCTTAAAACACGTTGGGTTTTTTCCCTGAAGCAAACATCTTTCTAGTTCTACAAACTCAGAAACAAAGAGATCAGGGGGTTCTTTTATAATGCTGAAACTTTTAGTGCCAGAACTGTAAACATCAACACCTTTTTCTTCCTTCTTCAAATTTAACTGTTATGTGCTGCTTACCTTTATGAAAATCAAACACACCCTGCAATGAACCTTCTAATTGATTTTGGTGTTAGACAGGGCTAAGTCTTTTGAGCTTCACTTCAATATGTTACCTAATCTTGTGTGTGTGCTCCTCAGAGAAGGGCTGAAGGACCTGGCGATGCGAGGTTAACACGTTCTGTGAAAGCGGCCTCAAATTTCCATTTGCGGAAACGCGCTGTACAACATCAGCGCGTGCAAACCCAACTTCGCTGTGGACAAACCCCACGGAAAGTCCCCAGCTCCCTAAGCTGACCTTCCACTTGGACTGTGGTGTGTGTAAACATCCTAGTGACAGGCAGAGAGGGTTCACGCGCAAGTTTACAAATTCAGCTACAGAAGACACAGGAGAATTTGGCTACAAAGCTCTGGGTTTTCCTCATATGAGCTTTCCAAGTCTGTTACACGGACTAGGAGTTTCATCCTAAAGCCACACGTCTGATCTATTTCAATATCTTTATTCAGTTTTGTAGATCGAAAATGAGGGCTTCTTATCTACTCGAAAGGGGTTGACAAGAACATGAAGGTACCGCTACAACTCAGGCTTTTCAAGACAATATTTACTAGACATTAGTTAGTGGTATTTATACTGTATTTGAATCATTTGAGAACTTCAGGCACCTCATGAGAAGACCTTTTTCAAGGCATCTTGCAATGTAAAGATCTATGAAGGTTCTCACTTCCAAAATTGCCAAGTGAATGGGGTCAGTCAAGCTGAACACCGTAAAGAGCCTCAATGTTTTCAGGAAGCTCTACACAGACAGATTGTGAGACTTGGGACAAGAATCCCTGGATCACCACAAGAAGCCACTACTCCTTTCTAAACAACCCAGGTCCAAAGCATTTGACAAAGAGACTCAACAGACTCCTTCTGCAGAAGGAGAAGCAATTCTTAACACTGTTCTTTGTGACATGCAATTATTTCCATGTGCAAGTAGAGAAACTTGGTCAACCAAAGATACTTGTGTCTCTAAGTGTGGCAGGAGCACACCTTTTACAGGGAAAAGAAGTCTGTTTGGAACAGCTGAACAGCTTAATGAAGTAGTTTCAAACAACATATAAAATTGTCTCAGATACACAACTGTAAAAAATGTGTAGCTCTGTAAATCCATGAACTGCTGTTTTAAAGACAGTTTCATTAAGAAACACAGCTTGAGAATATCTATCAAATAAGACCAGAAGTACATGCAGGGACAGATCCAGGAGGCAGATGAAGCAATCTGCAGCACAGCTCTCGTGCTCATCAGTCTCTGATTCTGAGAAAAAATATAATTACTGCATGAATACACATATTAGACCAAAAAAGAAAGCCAAGGAAAAGACAAAACTCTACTAGAAAGAGATGGTAAGAACTCCTCAGGTTTTATGCAACAGTCTACAGCTCTGTATGTCCCAATCTGATACACTTTGTTAGACTGACAACACAGCTGTGGCTTTAATTTTGAAGTCAACATTTTTCTATGGGAATCATTAAATATGACACTTGTGCTGTTCAACAGAAAAACAAATCTGCCTTTACTTTTTATTCCTCTGAAGCCTTAATTTAATTGTGCAACATTTGCTTTAGAAACGTATTTGAAGATGTTTTAGGTATTACCTCATTTGTACACCATCCCAGGCTTTCCAGGAACTCTGAACCAACAGCCTCCTAGCCTTTCTTGTATCTGAACTACTGTTATTCTACAGTTTCCACACTCTACTGCCTGGAAGATCCCTGTGAGACTGGCCTTGTTGTGTTAAATACAAACATGTAGAGAGGAGAGACAGTGCACCGGAGAGTTTGCAATCTCAGGTGCAGGTTGTGATAAAGGCTTTGCATGTGTTAGTTTATGTGCTCAGAGACTGGCAGGACTGTGTTCAAATAATTCCAAAGAGCTGGTCCCACACAAATTAAAAAGGAAAAGCATCAGGCAAGCCAATAGTGCCGCAGCAGCTCCATCCATGCTGGATTTCATGACCACTGCTGTGAAAGGTGCCCGTCTTCAGATTTTGATGGAGCCCTGCTATGCTGCTGCAGTTTTAATCAGAGAACCTCATCTACCAGGTCTCAGAAATGTAAATAATATTTTGTCCCAAATAATCTCAAGTATGGACTTGAACACACGGAAATTTGGAAATCCACTGAGGTACTGATAACCAAAGGGAGGAGATTACCAAGCGGGTCAGTAGCTGTTTGAGCTAGAAAGATTGAAATGTTATGGAGACAAATACACACACGCGTGCTTGGAATGAGGATGGGGGCTCCGACCTCATGACTCTGTACAGAGGGGATGATCCTGAAGCTTTTGACCGGTGAGGCTGGGAAGGCTCCGCACAGAGCAGCTTCCAAGCATTTGAGATGGAGACAGTGAATTTTTTCCCTGTTCTGTTTTCAGTCATCCAGTGACCACAGGCAACTCATGAAAGTATCTGAAAGTATCTCCTATCTGTGCTCTTTGTGCGTGCAGGTGCTGTCACGACAATTTATCGAAAATTCATGAAAAGCTACACCAAGCCCACAGCTGATCCACTGTCACTGCTTACCAAAGCATCCACCAACATCTGCACCTCACCTTTATTCTGCCAGTTGCTTCATGTGGAATTTAAGGCATTGGGATTAATCTGGAAAAAAAAAACCACTTTTGAGGCAAATTCTGATGTCTGCATCTACACAAAGATATTCCCAGACACTTCACAGCATGGGTTCCTTCTGATCTCCCGTTCCTAGCACTGACAGTCTATTCCCACTGCCTGCCATCTCCTCCATCTCTCTTCTCTTCCCTGCCTTGTGCTGCAGCTGCTGGGGAACCCTGGAGCTGGGGCAGGGGGCTACCACCATACCCCTCCACCACAGAAAGACAACTGGTCTGTCTCCTAACCCATGCCAGGCAGGCATGCAGCCCTCTCACTTGATGGGTGGACTTTAGCTGTGTCAAAGGTATGTTGCAAGTTTTTTGATAACAAAAATCCCCTCCTACTGTTTTTTTTTTCTTTTTTTCTTCCTTCTACAGCTGTTTCTCTCCTTCCCCATCCACTTTTTCAAGAAGGAAAGAGAGTGGCAGGGAGAATAATGATTTCCTCAGCTTCTGTTGGAAAAAAAAAACCCAGAAAAATTTTCCACCAAGACAGAATTTTATTTCTTTTCTTTTTTTTTTTTTTTCCCCCAGTGAGGTTCAGAAGCCTTTTTTTTTAATTTAAAATTTTCTAAATAAGTATCCAGTTAATATTGGCATTTGCTGTGGAAGTTAGCAGAGAGCTGGTACCTCTGTTTCATTTAGCACCAATCACAGCCTTAAAGGTGGCAAGAGGTCGGCTTGAATTTTTCTCTTGAACTGTGCCTTTGCAAACTGCTTTTCAGAGTGTCGTCTGTATAAATCAAACCCCGCAGCCCAGCGTGGATGCACAGCTTGTGATGCTTTCCTTCTGCCAGTTGGCTTTGCACGCCCCCGGTGTTAATCCCCACTGCCTCCACATGTTTGGGAAGGAAGGAGGAAAGTATTGGTGAGCGAGGAGAGGACCGGAGCGGCCGAAAGCCAAGGCAGCCTTCCCATGCACAGAGAGGGTGTCAGAGACCAGAGCAAACAGTAAAGGAAAAGGAAACCGAGGCTACTGATTTTCCAGTGGCATTGGTGGGCAGAGGTCTAAGTAGATTTGGAACCACACCATCACTGAGGAGAACAGAGTGCATGTATACACTGCACGCTGCCTCTGTTTCTGCTCAGGAGACAACCTTGCCTAAGGAATGCTTTGTCTGAGCAGATGGCAAAGCAGGACGGCTGCTGGGTTAAGCTTCTGCTGCCAAACCAGCCCCCGGCTGTTTTAAAAATAAAGACTGCTGCTCTCTTTACCAATGCAAAAATAGCTGTCTCTCCCATTCCCTCCTTCAAACTCTCATTTTATGTATTACAGGAGCACACATGTAGCCAGACTATATAATTAACTTGCACAATTTTTTAATTAACTACCTACAACAATCTTCCTGCTTTGACTGGTGGTAGTGGTGTTGGGAGGAGGTTTTTTGAGGCTAGTAGGAAAATCTGAATTCCCAGACAGAAATTCACGTGGTTCAGAGCAGAACCTGCACAACCAGGCGCAGTAGGTGACCTGTCGCTCCGGCTGTATCATGTCTCCTATGAAAAAACCTAGCATGGCTGTGACACAGGAACAAGCCCAAGCCTAATTTGCAATGGCAAATACATAAGGCAGGACTATACCAGCAAAGACAGTGACAAAAACACATACTGATTTAGTTTACTCCTTCAGCAGCTTTCCTTTTCTCACTTCTTTTTGGCTAAGAACCTCCTGTGAGGCTTGGCTGTGAACTGACCGGGCCCGCTGCAGCAGTCTCCAAGGGTGCGCTGGGATCCCAAGGCAGCATGGCTTCCTTCGGGTACCCCTCCTTCCAACGGTGAACAGCAACGTGTCACTCAATGCAGCAGGGCACTGGCCTCCTAAAACTCAACAACTACCTACAAAACATGAAGTAAGTGGTTTTCATTCCTCTGGAGGCTGCTTTCCTCCAGGGAATTCCAGTAACTGGACTAACTGAAGTGTGTTTTGACAAGTTATAACGGCCCAGAAAACCCACCTATGAAATTACATCCTGGTAGCATCTTCCAAAGTAAACTGAATTCTTGGTATCGCAGCTCATTTGGAAAACTACTATGCCGTAGCCTTCATCTGTTACAAGAACACAGCCTAAGTTTTTGTTGTAGATAACATGTGGTGTTACACCTAACGACGTTGCTTAATCTTTCCCCTCGCCAGGTTTTTGTACTGGCAGGCCCCGTGGATCATCTCCTGGGACTCTAACCAGGATAAAACCACATACTTTTAATTTATTCTCATTTCATCTACTTACTTTCACGATAGATGACTCCCTCATGAAGTCACCACTTCACCTCTAAGGTCATCTGCCCGTCCCCAGTGGACAAAATAATTGAAGAAAATCAGAACAAGCTGTCAGCCATCCTATTGGGAAGAAAGAGACAGTGACAGAGTACAAGGACCGGGCAATGTTATCCCAAGAAAGCCTCCTTACTACTAAAACCAGCAGTGCCTGTGAGCCCCAGCCACACACAGCACATGCCAGGCACAGCACATGGTTCCCATCACTTAGGTCTTCCTGATTTATTCCACAAACCTACCGGTCTCATACCGCCTTTTGCTTGCCACTGTCACAAAGAGAATGTATTTGGGTGGGATGGAGGGGAAGTTCTTACATACAAATAATTCAGGATTCAGATGGCAGAAGCTTTAAAATTATAGAGGTTAGAACATTTTGGAAAGTGCACCACAAGAAGTGTGGATGGACCAACTCTATTTCAGCTCCTGGGCTCAGCTGCAGGCTGAATGAGTTAGCACATCCTGAAGACATCTACCAGGAAGAGAAAGGAGACAGAGGCAGTGAAAAGGAAGGAAGTCCCAGACTAAAATATTTCATTTTTCCATATTTTTCTTCCTGAATATCCAAAAACAGAAAGCAGACAGATTTTTTGCAGGAGTGACCAGGATTTATTAAAGACAGGATATTGATATGAAACATTCATGACCCTCAACTTAGCAGTATTTCTCTTGGATGGGGTAACGAAGCGGATTTATTACACATCAGTGCCAAGAAGCTCATAATAAAAATACAGATTATAGTTCTCAGATTCATCAACTCAAACCAGATATTTTTGAAAAAACACTCCAGCAGGAAGAATGCAAGGCTCGTAAGATACTTGGGCTACCCAGGCAGCATATGAAATATGCATTTCATCCAACAATAGGCTACAAAGTAAGCTATTTGATTTAAAAACCTTGACACAACGGCAGTCTGTGAAGACATGAGAAGGAGACTCTTTGTCATGTTATCCCAGGTGTGGGGCATGCAGAGGAAGATAGATATATGTGTTAGACATAAAGCAAGCAGAGGTTTTATTGCCTTGCGAGTTGATGATTTTACAAGACTTGAAATAAAATCATAAAGCACGGATAAAGCAAGATAAAGAAATACTGCAACTTCTGGGGAAGCCAGGCTTCAGCAAGAGTTCAGACAGACCACAGCCACGGCAAACCTTCACACTGATTCTACCCCGATCGTTTGGTCCCCTCTTCCTTTCCATTTCTGACCTTCGTACCTTTCTTTAGTGGAATGTATCTAGTGGAGGATCAGCCAAGGAGGACCCGTTCATTAAATTCCGAACAACAAGCTTTGAATATTTCATTCTGCTTCTGCCACATTCCCTGCAAAAAGGAAAGATGTCCCTTCAAAACACCCCCAGAGGTTGCCCACGTAGCATTTGCATGTACTGCACAGCTTGGGGAAGACCTCTAACACGTCAGCATGCTATGGGAGAGGGAACTCACATGCCCCTAGCTACGACTGAAGACATTGTCACTACCAGAAGTTTCCATAAATCAGAGTGTAACAGACTCCTCTCTCCTCATTTCCAGACATACTACCAAGGGGAAAAATTTATTTTTATTTGGGTGTCAAGGATGTCCAGTGTTTCCAATTCCTCACTTCTCCCAGACCATCCTCAGGAAAAAACAAAGCATAAAAACCCACCCAACCTCCCCCTAAATCCCCCAAACAAAGTGAAATAAAATGAACCAAACAAATAAGTACCATTGTGTTTCTAATTGTTCCAAAATGCAACAAACAAAACAGCGTCTAAAATTGCTTTAGTTTGGGAAAATTACTAATCATGAGATCTCTAGTGAGTGTCTGTGTTTAATAGAGAATGTAATGGAAAAAAAAAATAGAGCATTAGTGACCATCCAAGAAAGATTTCATGAAAAACAGGGTGGAAGGGAGTTTGTTTGGCTTCAATGTTTCCCCAGAAGCATCTCTAGTCCAAACATTACACCACAGGTCAAATGGAGGGAAGCCAGAAAGTAAAACGCTTTAAAAATAGCCCTTAAAAAGGAAAGTGAAAGTGGCCAGTTTAATTCCACCTTTTGCGACCAGGAAATGCAAATTCTGTGATCAAGACCAAATTTGGGCTTTGGTACCATTGCTGCTTTGAATACTGCAAACTATGCACGGGAAGTCCAACAGGTAAATACAGGTCCAGATTCTGAAATTCTTCCAGACCTAGCAACCCAAGCTGGTACCGCTGCTTATATGTAAGCTTACATTAAAACACTGCAGTTTGGAACTGACAGATTCATATAATATGAACTGTCCTCT
Organism: Actenoides lindsayi; assembly: GCA_025331215.1. NCBI lineage: Eukaryota > Metazoa > Chordata > Aves > Coraciiformes > Alcedinidae > Actenoides > Actenoides lindsayi. The sequence goes on from WTSP01006016.1 coordinate 70,702, forward strand.
GCCCTCTGTTGTAGCCCTTCCAAGCTGCCTCCTTGCAGACGGAAAAACTCAGCAAAGCTCTCCCATGAGACCGACTGCCACCGAGATCAGAAAAGCTGCGTGGGGCAGCTGCCTCAGTGATATTTTATAGCTGTAAGGTTAGCCTCGCCAGCCTGTTTTAGACATTGCAATACTCCCTTTACTTTAGATGGTCCTTTCAAATGAAGGAAAGTGACATTTTAATGTTTGATAATGCTCAGACTTTGCAGCGTGATGCTGATGTAGGTTCACTTCTCCTGTACAGCATTTCCCTGGGCCTCAATGTTGAAGATGCTGATGGAAGAGAGAGGGATGGCAACGTGAATTACAGTAATGGAAAGCAGTCACATCAAGCCTACCAGATTCTCACAGACAGTACCTGCAGTCCCTCTTGATGCCTCTCAAATTGGCAAGATAGCAAAATGCCTGTAAGACAATTTTTTCTCTCTCCTCCAGCTGCTCTCTGAGAAAGAGATGGTGTGCCATTAAATAGGGAACCAGAGGGTTAAACATTCAATTGCCTGAAAGACGGAGCCCTTGAGGGCCAAACAAGCTAAACGTCTTAGTCAAAGAAAAGGCAATTCCAAACTTCTTGTCGAGCGTCACTGAGAAAGAAGTAATCTTACTCAAGGATGAAATGACCAGCAGCTCGCAGCACTGAGGCAAGAAATAAAAGCTTTGAGAGAAAGTCTGACACATTCTCCACGGATGTTGACAGGAGCTTTGAAAAGCTAATCTCTCCTGAGGCCCATGAGGCTGAAGGGCAATCCCCCAAGAAGACAGGGGCGGTGGCACCTATCTACTCTGATGTGTCATCTGGTGGGAAAAGCCGTAGCCCAGTAAAGTAGCAAAGAAGAAAAACTGAGAGAGGACAAGTTCTATATTTTGGAATTGACCCAGAAGAAAAGATCTGCTCCAACACCGCAAGCTGACCACTTCAGGCTTCAGAAGCAAGCAAGCTCTGCATTTCTTCAGAGGAACAGCCAAATATAAGCAACACCCCGAAAAGAGGCTGATGAAAGGTATTGTGCTGTGTGTTTAAAAAGAAAAACTGTTCCAAAAAGCTCAGGGCTCCACAGAGGTCTGAACAAAGGAAAAGTGGGAAGTACAGGCTTGCAAGATTTCAAAGACTGGATTTTCATGGGACCTTCAGAAGCCCCTTTCTGAAGGCTCCCCTTATGCAATGCGTGGGGTGAGTGAGACTTCTGAGAACTTCTGAGAACACTGAGCAAGAAAAAGGAAATGAGAAATGCTGAACCATACTGCTCTTGATAACGTGAGAGCCACGACGGGGTATGTCTCCATTCACGGTTCTCAGACTAGAGCCCTCTTCCAGAACTGGGTAAATCAATCATTGCAAAAGCAAGCAACGTCACGGTCCTCACAATGAGATCCGAGGACTAGTGCTGCTGCTGACCCAGTTTGCCCAACATCCCTAGACACCCACAGTTCATTTCTAAGGAGATTTCAACCCACGTCTCTCAGTTCCCAGAAACCTGCTCTAACCTCTTCATCCCTCCTCGTAAAGTTGTCCTTCCAGATGCCCTCAGCCACTGAAAGCATGCAGGACTTTCTTGCCTCCTGCCTTGGTGTTCACAACCAGTGGTTGTTCGAGGGTCTGCAAATGGCTGGTGAAACTCTCGGCCTGAGCTGCAAAAGGAGATGAGTCTCGAGGAGGGCACAACAGAACTTCCTGCCCCAGCACAGCCAGCGGAAAACCAGGGAGGAAATGGGAAAATTGAGTCAATTGAGGAAGCGGCCACAGCCAGGAATGTCTTTGGTTTCTAAACTCACTGATTTAAAAAGACACACACACACACACGCCCCCAAAAAAAAAAAGAAGATTGAGAAAAAAAGACTGTGGTAGAAAAAGCCCAGTCAATCAATTAGTCAGTCATTTCCAGTTCAAATATTTCCATAAGTGCTTGGCAATGTTTTCTGTGTAAGGGATGTCTACTGCTGGTGAAAGATTTCTTAGATGGCAGAGAATTCCCCTTGATGACAAACTCTCCTCAGACAAGCTCCAGTCTGAGCAATTTCCCTTTGGAAGCCCTCGTAACTTGTCAATTTGTTCAAGCATTCTGAGACTCCTTGAAAGAAAAGCCAGTTGGCTATCAGTTGCGTTTCCAAACCTGATACACTGAGAGAGACAGTGCTGAAGTGTAGGAAATTCCTAAATTTCAGACACCGGGAGCATACTACGTACCTGACCTGACTACTCCACCTTCACAGAAAACATTTACACAAGTCCTCGATGTATCCCAAATGGGTCCACAAACAAGCCGTGTTTAAGAATCATTTTGTCTGTTACTCAAATTCAGCCTCATCTGAATTACGACTTGGCAGCTACAAGCTGGCAGTTCTTACACTGAAAAGGATATAGCTATAAGTAAAGAGAAATACTGTAATCTTTTATACTCTGATAACCAAAACTCCCCCTGAAGTTCTAAAATCTAAATGATTTGAGATTTGGCTGCAGTTTAGAATTTAGGCATCTTTTCTTATAGAAAATATTGTAGGCTTTTAGTCAGCCCCATGAGCTCAGTAGAGATTTACAAGATAAGGAGTTTATGCTCCGGCTCTGCAAGCAGGCACCAGTATATTCCACTTATTAAAGCTATTAAAGCATATATGAGCATCACAGCAGTTTTGCCACCTTCTGCTCTGCTGCTGAAGGGCTATGTCCTTTGAGATCATCATCCATACTGTGCATGTTAATCAAACTGGCCTTGCAGGTTTGCCGAAAATCTAGAAGGCTTTGCCAAGAAACTAGAAGCTGTTCCCCCCAGTCCATGTCTTCCCTTCGATTCTACGCCACAGCCAGACAGCCCACTTACAAGTCGAGCGACGCACATATGAACACAATGTGCCTGAGTCCAAACTGGAGAGCAGGGCACAGACAAACTCTGATTATTAATCCCAGATCAGGCCATACTCCCACAAAGGGAAGCACAGGCCAGCCAGCACGCAACTAGGATTATGAACACTAAGGCGACTTTTAATCATCATACATAAGGGTCTCCATTGTGCAACGATGTCTAAAAATACCTACTCGTTTATTCCCAAACTTCAGAAAGCGGTTACGACGTCAGTAAAGGAGGATCTGCAATCACAGCATTTGGTGGCTTTGTCTTATTTTCCTTTATTGGTTATGCCGGCAAATCTCATACGAGGACAGATGATAAATACTTTTCATACTGGAGGATGCTCTAGTGCTTTCTGATACAGAGATCGAAACGATGCAGTTTCTCTTTTATTTGTGTGTGCGTGGTTTTGGGGGGGTTTGTTTGTTTGTTTGTTTGCTTTTTGTTGTTGAGGGGTTTTTTTAGCTTTGAAATGGGAAGTGAAAAGCTCATCAACTGCAAAGAGCTACTTTAATATCACCCATGCAACAATTACCTCTGAAAAACCTTAATCATTAAATTACACGCCCTCCTTCTTCAGCTCAGTGTGAAGACTAGGTGGAGAATAAAACAAGAAAAAAAACCCCAATCCATTGTACAGAACTGTGCCTACACAACAAAGGTGAATATACTTCCTGCTGGGAAACTAAGTATCACTTAAGAACTGCCTGCCTTCGAAGTCTTAAAACCTAAGTGAGGTCCCCTCACCTATTCCAATATTCATTTCACTGTAACAATGAGGTGCTATTGCTGACAATGCATCCATACTGCTGTGTAATTCAGGAGTGTTGCAATACATAGTCACAAGGAGTTAAATAGGGAAGAAAATTTTGCTTGCAGCATTTTCGTCATTTTGAATAATCCTCTTAGCAACCCAGATATTCTCATGAGGTCTCCTTCAGCACAGAGCAGAGGTTTATATATTCCATTACATCCTCTGAATAACCAGTACTAGTTTGTTTCTTTGTATGCCATTCTAAAGGTATGTGTGTGCTTGCTGACTTTTAACAGACATATTTACCTATAGACATTCTGAGGTTCTACAGTGAAATTCATTCTAAAAAGTGGCTTATTGAAATGACATTACAATTCTGCACCCTTTATGTCTCAGTAACTTCCAGATAAAATTAATTCTACTTACTCAGTAAAGGCTTGGGGGAATATTTTGACGGTGTCGTTTCTTAACTCTCAGCCTTACTGACTGCCCAGGAGCTGGAAACTCAGCTGCCCACTTTTTGATTCAGTCATTAACACTGGTAGTAACAACTACGCAGGGCAAGACATGCACACAGGAGAACAGGGCAATGTAACTAAAACCAGAATGTAATAACTCAGAAAAGAGTTAACTCTGTGACACTGAATAGAAGACAGTTCGTAGCAATGAGATCCATCAGAGGAAGCCCCAATGACACTTATCAGCTCTCTAGCAGTTTCTCATTAATTGCCCTTCTACGCTGAGAGGTTTTTTTTAACCTCCTCAGAGTGGAGAGATACTCCATACTGAAAGCATCATTTTGTGAGTTTGAGAGCTCCTACATTTCCCAAGAAACAATGAATGGGCATCTACTTAACTTTCTTGTCAAGCATTACAGAGATAATGTCCATCAGGGTCTGCCTGTGAATTTTTGATGGAAGTGATAATACAGTACCATATTTATGGGTCAGAGTTCTGGAGCATTCATAGGACGTGATGTCTTCTAAACACCATGTCTGAAACTACATATTCAACGAGGCTCCCCAAATTATCCTGGAAACAACAATCACATCCTCTACTGGGGGGCTGGTGGGCTAAGAAGAAAAACCTGCTGTGGGTGTTTAACCCATCTGTCAGCTGGGAGGACATGAGCCAGCATGAAACCTTTTCTTTCTATCTGCTGTTAAAAAAAGGAAGAGGTGCACCAAAGCCAGAGCTTTAAGAAACATGTTAAGATAACATCTACCAAACAGCAGCTCATTCATGAACGTTAAGGTATCTTACAGCACAACAAAGAGTATCTAGATTGTCATGACTGGATTTTATTTCAGGCCATGTAGCACTAACAGCAACAATCCTTAACAAGAACACTTTTTAATCTTTGTGTTTATCATAGCTCCTACAAAATCCAATCCTACATCAGTGGCCGCATCATAGATGACATTACTGAATTTTTTTTAGGACACAGCATAAACCCCAAGAAAATAAGATGCTGTAGGCTATTTGCGGTTCCTTTTCTTTATCTTGGGTAGAATTTCCAATTACTATGTTGCGAGACAGGAGGAATTTAATTGTATCACATTTGAAATCGTGTTGAGGAATCCTGCGCAAAACTGTACCATGGAGAAGTTAATGAGTACTTTATTTATCTGCAACATCAAAAAAAGCAGATGAAAGGAGAAAGGACAATAATCTTTATTCAGCAAACAAATCTAGAAAGGACAAATTGGAAGTCTGACAAAAATAACTGGTTGGATACATTTCGAAGTCTATCTTCCTATTAGGGAAAGAAAAGGAGAGCTGTAGTAGGACCACATCTGCTTTATTCTTTCATATCCCCATTGGGAAGACAAGCAGACACACAGAACATGAGTGACCCTGACAAAAAAATACCGTTTAAAAAATCTTTCCCAAGTCGACACACACTTACTGCAGGATGGAAAACTGACACATACAGAAAAACCAGTTTGGCCCCTACTTTTTAAAGGAGCACACATTATGCACTGAACTTTATGCATTCCACTTACTACTGATGCTAATGCCTTTAACACACAACGAGCTTGCCACCGACTGGCATATACTAACGCACCCTGGGTGATATCGTGGCATAACGGAAGGATCCTACGATCACAGAATAATTTAGACTGAAAGGGACCTCAGAAAATCTACAGTTCAACCTCCTCCTCAAAGGAGGATCAGCTTTGAGATCAGATCAGAGCTTTATCTAGATGAGTCTTGAAAACCTCTCTGGGCAACCACTGCTTGACTGTCCTGGTGGAGAAAAAGTTTCTCCCTACATCCAGTCTGAATCCCTCTTGTTTCAACTTATGCCTGTTGACTTTTACCCTATCACTCTGCACCACTGTGAACAGCCTCCTTCCCTCTCCATGATCACTCTCACATAAGCAGAGAGGGGCAGCTACCATATTTTCTCCAGGTGGAACCAGCCCTGGTCCCTCAGCCTCTCCTCATGTGGCAGATGCTCCTGTCCCCAACGATCTTGGTGGGCCTTCACTAAACTCATTACAGTTTATCAATGCTGTTCCTGTGCTCAGGGAGGCCAAATCAGCCACAGTACCTGGATGTGCCCTGTACTGGTTTGAGTTAGAAAAGAACAAATTCTGTTCAGGGATTTTACTTTTCAGCTCAGTCTCTTCCAACTAACTGCACTGTCTGAAGTTAATGGCAGATTTCTGCAGACAGTGTCTGCTTCTAGCAGCGATAACGCTCGAGGTTTAAGAGTTACTACCAAGGACTGGTGTGCAGAAAGGCTCTTGCCTATACTTGCTCCTGTGCAGACAAAGGTCACTGCTAAATCTTGTGTGCTGTGTTGGGGGTGCAGAAAGTAAAAGGCTGCACTTGCAGGGAGGGGAGGACAGGACAGGTGACCCCAACCTGACCAAGGGATTCCATCCCATATACATCATATTCAGTATAAAGCTGAGGGATCATGAGGATGAAGCTCTCTTCTTCTATAGCCAATGTCCAAGGAGGACTCAGTCCATTCTGCCTTCAACCCCAACCTGTGTGTTCCTCAATCCTGTTCCAAAATCCATCTCCTGAATTCAGTTCCCACCTGCCACTTAGTCCAGTCTGGGACTTCCCCAGTGCCTGCTCCACAGCATCAGTGGTGACAGTGACATAATTGCCATCACAGGGGTTGGGTTCGATATTTGGCTTGTAAACATTTCATATATTTTATATATATTAAAAAATTATGTATATTTCATATATATCATATTCATATATATTTGTACATCTTTCATTTACTGTTATTATTTTCATTAAAGCTGTTTTAGTTTTCCAGTCTGTAAGTCTCTCTCCCTTATTCCCCTTCACTTTCCCTTTGGGAAGGGAGAGGGGTTGGTGGAGAGCATCTGTCATTTGTCTAGTGGCTGGCCCAGCCTTCACCCTTGACATGCCCTCATGAGTGCTGAGGAAGATAACCACCTCCCTTCACCTACTGGCTCTCCTCCTCTTAAAAGAGCCCAGGATGCTGTCAGTCCTCTTTCCTGCCAGGGCAGAGTGCTGGCTCACATTTGCTTTTGTCTATCACATCCCTGTTTCCATGTCAGCAGAGCTGCTCCCCACAGTCGGTCCGCAGCCTGTATTGCTCCTTTCCCAGGTGCAACATTTCACCTTTGTCCCTACTGAGTTTCCTAAGGCTCCTCTTGGCTCATTTCTCCAGTCTGCCCAGGTCCCTTTCAATGGCAACCTCGGGCTTCATCATAGTGACTGACTGGTTTCCTCAGTTTGATGTCATCTGTAAACCTGGTGCATGTGCATTTGGTCTCCCCCCCCCCAGGTCACAGATGTTAAACGGGGTATGTCCCCGCACTGACCCTCTGCTACTCCACTTGTCACAGGTCTGCAGGTTGAGTATGACCCATTAACCACTACAAGAGCCCATTCCAACCTCACACCACCACAAAACAACACGAGATTGCATCACTTACGCAAAAATGAGTGGTTTGGCAACAGCAATATCCCAAACTGCTTTACGGGCTACAGTAAGTTTCAAAAGATCATTAAAAAAGTACGTTCTTAGATTATTTGAAGCTGAGTCTGTGAACAATAAAAGGCCACCATCTGTGCAGAGAATATATAATCTTCTTGAAAGGATTATTTGTCCTCATATTTCCCACGTGGTAATATTTTTTTTTTTATATTTAGTACCTATACATATGTCAGCAACGCACGCTGAAAACAAAGGAACAGTAAAGACAGATGTAAGCCACCCTTGAGCACAGGTGCTTACCACACACACCCTAACAGGATGATTCTAAGTAAAAGACAGTAAGGAAAGAATTTGCTCTTTTCCTCGCTCTACAACTTGCCAAACTCATAGACACGGGATGCTCTAGAGGCTAAAGTAAAATTTGGTCCAAAACGTATCAGACAAATTCCAAGGATAAACAAGTCTCCAGAGACTACAACACACATCAAATGCAGTCTTTGGACACAGTGAGGACATACACATCTCCATCAGTATGTCCCACCAGCCTCTTTCAGAGAAGCAACACTCTGCTAGGTGGGCTCTCTTTCCATGCCAGCTTCTCTCAGGCCTCTCTAACAAAGAGACATGCTTAAAAATAGGATCTCCCATAAAACAAACCAACCAATCAACCAACCCACCAAACTTCCTATCAACTGCTTCGGAGTTTTATCTTAAGCTCCAGCAGAAATGTCCTACCATTTCATCTCAGCTGTCATGGTACTTGAGGCTAGTGCTAAATACTCCCACCAGGCTATCATGTGGTATTAGGCACCGTAACACAAGAAACACATCAGTCCAGAGATCCAAGTCCAGATCATTTGAACACCCTGAGAAACTATAAGAACGTTTGCAGAAGTTCTAGAAATCGGTATCTCTATTAAATCAGCATCTTCTAACAGACAGCATCTGTTCTTCAAGGAGCTGGCTAATCCAGGAGAAAATCTCTCATTGGCTTCAGATAATCTTCCGACTCCTTCTCCTAAATTTTACTTTGTTATGCTGCCTATGAAACTTCAGCAATATTGAGAGCACAGAGGTGCTGAGTTCATTGCACACCATCCTGCTGACATATACCACTGTGGGTGATGGTGGTTGGTTTCTTTGTTTGCTAAGTATTGCAGTGGTGTAAATAAACATTGGGATTTCTGAGAGGCCCAGCAGATTAAGATCTCTGTTGGCTGGCCTAAAAGCCAATTTATTTCTCCAGAACTCAGAAGAAGGTATTGTTTCCTGCTAATTAGATAAGAGGCAATGAATTGTGTGATGTGCTAATTGGGCAGCTTAGAATATATTAAGAGGGTGGGGAAGATGATGCGATACAGAATGATGAGAGTATTTGGGTGTGACATTATAAGATAAGAAGTTTAGATATTTGTAAGGTCAGCGTGATACAGATCATATCAAAATTGAAAAGCAGGGTAAAGGTGATAAAAGCAGGGTTCATACAACATAAATCAGATCTGATGGTTGGATTTATATGGTTTATAAAAGGTCATGTATGTGGAACTTCCTCCAAAATGATGACTCTTTATCTCAATAGAACATGACCAAAATATAATAATGAAAGTGATCTCAAAGCACAGGTGGAGTTATGCATTTTAAGAGTACCTCTTTGATTTTGGTAACGAAGAATGTTTCTGCCTACACAAACTAATAACTTTCCTTTAAGCATCAAATTACGTACTCTGCACTATGATAATTTATGTAAAATCTGACTCAGAGCAGGATCCATCTGAAAAAGGAAGATGACACTTTTCATCTGCATAAGGGTCCCTGGTTAGTCCCCAAGCCCATAATAAAATGTATGTAATAAAAATAACAACAAAACCACACCACTTAAAGCAATGTTTCATAGCGAAGAAGTAACTCTCACAACAACACCAATTTCCTGATAATGTATTAATTGCTATCATCTTCCCAGCCCTGTGCAGAAGGATCTTTTAAACACAAGTTCCCAGAAATTATAACTAACCACTTTCTGAAATGCACTATAAATGCCTCTTTGCTGGTTTTTTTTGTTGTTTATTTGGGTTTTTTTGTTGTTTATTTGTTTTTTTCAGGTCAGTTATTTGAATAAACGACTTGTCTCATAATTGGAGCTTCCATAAGTGGGTCAGATAACAGCAGGTAAATCTGCTCTTGAAAATTCATGCCTGATTTCTAGAGAAGACTCGTGGAGTTCAGGGGGAGCTGAACACCACTGTACTGATACGGTTTTGAAGTCTCAGACTTGGTTCACAAAAGTCTGTCATTTCTGACTCATGGGACTATGGATACACTTCAGCACAATGTCAAACACTGCCACTGCCACACTGATTTCAATGGGAGGGTCACAAGCAGTGACAGAACTATGACCTCTCTACAGGAGTCTCAATGTACTTTCTGCTGTCATAAGAAGATAATTTCACTAAATTAGATGGGCTTTTTAATTGCTCCACACATTATTAATTCAAGAGCTGACTCATCTTCAAGGCCTCACACACGCCCAGGATTACAAGAAAAAAACAACACTTTGTATTTACTGTACCTTTCATCTGAGGATCAGAAGGTACCCTATCCATACAGTTATGCTGCTGTGTATTAGCCAAATGTTTTCTCTATTTTATAAAGGGACATTTTGAGCTACAGTCCTTTTGCTCCTTGCCTGTCTTTGCCTTGCATCTATTTTTCCAGAAAACTCTGAGTGAGTTCAAGAGAAATCAGGTTCACAGAAGAATAGCTGTGCAGAATATGAGCTATAATGTGGGAGGGCAGGCTAAACAGTACCTTTGAACTCCCTATTTTCCCTGCCAAGACCAGTCTTAAAATGGCATTGACAGGATCCTTATCTTCTATGTTTCCTTCCTTAGTCTTAACTTCAGGACTGTTTTCTATCTCTTAAGGAGAGTTATGGGGATCCTAAGCTCCATTCCTGTATGGTTACGCTATGCCACTGAAGAAAACTTTCCATGGGCAGTTGCTAAGAGCTTCTCCCAGATTTTCCAGTCTTCAAACTTTGACTGTAGGTAGACCACCTTGCCTTTCTAAATGATTGTATCCATGTCTGCCCTCTTCAACGTTTTCTGCATATCCAATCCCAGACTTCAAGCAGACATTACACAGGTGTGACACTACCTGAACTTCAAGGAGTGGATTTTGGAGTGATTTTGCAATGGCACAGCTAGGATTCCATTCGACTGTCTTCAGACAGAGGAACCTGAGGCAGGTCCCACCACCAGAATGGTCTCTCTGGCAAAACCTCAGGAGCAGTGGTCTACAGGCTGGACAACTGTGTGCCTTAGTAGAAGTAGCTATTAGCCTCAACCTTCCCAGAGGCACAATACTTTTCACCTCATCTCATGACAAATGAGTGCAACAGCAACAGAGAACAGCAGGCTGGATGAGATGCTGAACTGGCCCTGTCTCGTCTAAGCTTTTGCACCATCACAAGCCATTTTATTTCAGATTGTTGCTTCCTGCACCAGGTTCAATGGTGTTTGAATACAGGATAAATTTATATTTAGCAACAGCGCATCTTCCAGAAAATCTTTTAGTCTTTACTAAAAAGAAATATTTGTCAACCAGCAGTTTCCTCCAAAGGTTAGTCACCTCTCTTATTAAAAATCTGAACTCTGCACCTAATTGGAAATTTTCTGGCTTCCACTTTCAAGCATTGATTCCTGTTATGCCTTCTGCTCCTGCGAAAGTGACCTTTTAGTAATCCCCTATTTTAGCACCATGTATTTTCTCCCCATGAAAGTACTTACATGTTACAAATGACCAACACTCGAGCATCATTTTAACAAAAGAACTCATACTGTTAAGTTTAACTCTCTCCTTAAGTAATTGGAGGTCATGTTAAAAATATCTTGTTTTCCCTCATTTCTTCATACTCTTAATTAGAGCCAAATGTTAGTAATATCCTTAGAAAGACAGAAATAGGGAAGACATTCCTGCTTGGTTTAGTTATGCAGCATGACTCAACAGTGGACGGAGTTGCAACATACTAAAACTTTAAAAAAAACCCCACAAAAAAAAAAAACCAATAAAAAACAAACAACCAAAAAAGCACTACTTACGCAGGCAGTGAGCCAGACTTGCTCCCTGTAAATCTAGTATAGTATTGAACACTTTCAAATTATTAACTAGCACAGAAGTTAGAAAGTTAAACAAGAGGGAAAAAATGACCCCAACCAGAATATCAAAACAGTACCCAAAATCACAAACTCCAGATTTCACTCTGATTTAGCTTACAGTATGAAAAAAATTAGGCACATTTGAAAAGCCATAATATTGCAGTGCAATGCAGCCACCTTCCCTCTACTGCTTAAAGAGCTCATAAATTATTATTGCTAACATGCTTGGTCCAAAGTTCAAGGATACCTTTTTAAACTGATTTTATGTCCTTTTTTGTTTGCAACTAGAATTAAAAACCAAACCAAACCCAACAGATTGAAAAGTTTTATTAATTATATTTGAAATTAAAATACATTTTTCCATCAGCTAGCTCCAGGCTTAAAATTGCATCCGAGTTTCACAGTCTATTGAGATGCTAGCTAGCAAATTCAGTGGCTGAGAAAGTAATACAACAGTGTACTAGCTGTTGCTTTTATCTTCAGTCCTTTCATGGCAACCTGACAGCCCAACTGCATAGCTTTCTACAAAAAGATGACCGCTTGGTGATGAGGGGAGAGCAGCAGATGTTCTTTATCTCAACTTTAGTAATGCCTTTGACACTGTCTTCCATAACATCCCAGCAGATAAGCGATGTTGTTCGGTCTAGTTAAGTGGACAAGGAGGTAGACTGAGAAAAGAACGTGCTGCTGGGCTTTAAGGGTTGCAGCTGGTGGCAGAAAGTCGAGTTAGAGGCAAATCGCTAGCGGTGTATCCCAGCAGAAGATACTAAGGCCACAATAGTTTAACCTCTTTGTCAATCATCTGGACAATGGAACAGGAGGCACCCTCAGCAAGCCTGCAGATGACACAAAACTGGAAGCAGTGTCTTGCTGCCATACAGACGGACCTGGACAGGATGGAGAAATGGGCCAACAGGAACCTCATGCAGCTCTACAAAAGGGAAAAGCCAAGTCCTGGACCCAGGCAGGAATAAACACAAGCACTGGTACAGTCTGGGAAGCAGCTACCCAGAGAAGAACTTGGGGGTCTTGATGAATAAGCTGACCATGAATCAGCAATGTGTCCCTGCAGCAAGGCAGGCCAACAGACTCCGGGGCTGCGGTGGGCAGCACATTGACAGCAGGTCAAGGGAGCTGATCCTTCCCCTCTTCTTGGCCCTGGTGAGACACAGCTGGAGGGCTGGTCCAGTGCTGAGCTCCCTAGAAAAAGAGAGACGTAGACATGCTGGACCAAGTCCACCAAAAGGCCAGGAAGATGAAAGGGCTTGGAGCATCTGACATACAAGGAGAGTCTGAGAGAGATGCCAGTGTTCAGCCTGTAGAAAAGAAGCTCATGGGGATCCTATCCATGTGTATAAATACCTGATAGGGGGAAGTAGGAAAGATTTTTAGTATGAGAGTGATCAAATGCTGGACCAAGTTGCCCAGAGAGGCTGTGGAGTTTCCATCCTTGGAGATGTTAAAAATCTGATGGGTCACGGTCCAGAGCAACCTGCCCTGGCTGACCCTGCTCTCAGCAGGAGGGTTGGACTAGACGATGTCGAAGGATCCCTGCCGTCCTCAACCATTCTGTGATGCTGTGACCATGTATGTGAAAGTAGAAATTATTTTCATTAAAGATACAATTTTGCCACTCTGAGAAGTCACTTGCACCTTGCTGCAATCTAATGTGTTTTGAAACTTCCGTGCTTTATAGAATGTTTTTCTCTTGGTCTTTTTGATAAAGGCCATTCCTTTTCCCGTGCCTCGTCCGCTCTGATAAGAGGAATTAAATCCTTCCGGTCTGAAAAATCCTAATGTGTTTTGGGGGTGAAAAAGCAGAAAGATAATACAGGATTAATGTTCAAATATCACTTCTTATGCTAGCAGAAAATACAATAGGCTATATTTAGAGGAATCTGTTTCTCCCTTACTTGTTTTCTTTCTTTCATACAAGAAAATCCAAGAGAGCCCCAAGGTTGGTTTCACGGCTTATAACACAAATTTGAAAGTGGAGCTCTGGTTCCTTATCAAATGCCAGTAAATTTTCTGAAGAGAGGACTGATCATCCTTCCCCACCTTCCCCAGGTCTCAAAGGGCCCCAAGGGGCCTCCAGTTCCACTTACACTCTGGTAAAAGCAAACTCCAGTTCAGAGAGGAAAAAGAAAAATATTCAGTATTTTGGCCTTGACACAGATTCTAATAAAACAGGGAAACAAACCTCAGGGAGAAAAGAATAACAGGAATGGGGGGGATGCTCTGAACACTCAAGCCATCTGCTCTAGTCTCTCTAACCTCAGTGACTGTACCTAAGTTTCAAGGATTTCTTTACTAATGTTGGCTTTAGAAACCTCTGAGTTACTACAGATAAAAAGTACTTCAAGTCACTTTAAAAGCCTAACAGTATATGAATAAAAAGCAAAGTGAAAACCATGTCTGACAGTCCCTGGTTTCTGTAAGCCCCTCTGCTATTTGTATCACTCCACCAGGCAAAGTTCACACCAAATGGATGTTCTGGCTGAGGTCCCAGATACACATGCCACCAAGTCAGAAGCAGCTCACTGTCACACCACTCTTACTAATGAGAATGAGTGAGCTACAGCAGCAGTTCTTTAACATCTTTTCCTCTCTGCTCTCCTTATGCCCTCTCCTGCCTTCCCCTAGGTTGGACTCCTGCCTCTTCCCCTTCCCATCTAGGTTGGACTAGATGATCCCTGAGGTCCCTTCCAATCTGGTATTCTATGATTCCCCAGGCAGCTGGAGAGACGCTGACCTCGGGATAAATAAGGAAGAGAGAGAAGGGGCAACTGCAGACTGTGTCCTATGAGGAAGAGGTTGCTCTTGCAAGGAAAACCACGGGGAAGGCAACTAGCAGTGACTGGGCAGGGGTGGTAGGAGGTAAGCACCCAGAACTGACCACAGCTAGACCACTGCAAAAGACTGATGCTGCACTGGCCACTAGCTACCAGACGCTCCAGCTTCTGCTCACTGTGTTGTCTGCCCTCCTCTTTCACCTCCCCCAAACAATCGAAGACCCTCCCTCAGCCCTGCAGCCACTTCTTCCAAGGCAGTCCCTTTGCTCTAATCCCTGAAGCACACCACAGCACGCACACACACACAGTATATTCCACAGTACCCAACAGACAGAGGTGTGACCAGGCTTGGCAAGCCACCGTGCTGCATTGCTGAGAAAGGAGAACAGCAAAACATTATACAGTGTGAAAAGCTGCTTGGATGGGGGGGTAGGCAGCTGGTATGTGACAGTAGGAAGATTCAGAGGGAAAAGTTGCAAAGCCAAGTCCAGATGAGACACTGAGTGGTAGGCACAGTAACAGCAGGAGGGAGAAAAAGTAAAGACAAAGATCACCCTTCAAAAAAGCTGGAAGGACTATGTAGGATTGTGACCACATCTTTCCTCAACCTTCCAGGCCTGCCTTCCAGCTAAGCAGAAAAAAGGAGAGCTCATTGTTTATTATTCGCAAGGAAGTTCTGGGAAGCTTCTTTGGAGAAGAGTGGCTCCTCACTCAGGGGACAAGAAACAGAGCTTTCTTTTGCAGATTTCTTCAAGTACGCAGATAATCCAGGTGTTGGTTTCCTCCTGAAGCCTGGGAAGAGCCCTAAGTGTGTACAAAATATTAATGAGCAGAAAACAGAAGGAAGGAAGAGCAAACAGATCCATCAGACAGTGACAGCATCTGTGCATGATGGAAAGTAGACACTTTTTGGAGCAGCCAGAAAGGGGATGGGTGAGACCATAGACCTTGGCCACACAAAAGGCCCAGAGAAGGTCTAAACGAATGGACTGAGGGTTTGGAAACCAAGGAGCAGAAGCATGAGCAGCTTGAGGTATCTAAAGGAAAATCACAGAGAGTCAAGACTGGGAAGAAATGGAGAGAAGTCTCTAAGGAAGGCACTGAAACATGTATATATGCTAATGGTATGTATCATCATTGCATCATTGTCTTCCTCTCTAGGGAATTCACATCTTTTCTCCATGCTCCTTGCTGGGTGCACAGATGGGGTTGGGGGTACACTGTATCACCAAGAGGAAGGAGACTCTGCTGCTGACTTCGCAGGATCCAGCACAAGTCTCACTGTCCAGTAGAAACCACCACAGCCCTGAAGCTAGGTTTATCATCCTGTTAAATCAATGCCATTTACATTAGGAACAAAACAAAGGAGGAGGAAGGCAGTTTCTCAGTGCTGTTTTGGGGTATGACACGATCCATACTACACAGCCTTGAAGCAGCCTCTGCCCTGCAGGGAAGGTCCCTCTTTCCCACAGGCCCACTAGCTGAAGGGACTGGCAGATGAATTTGCTGGAACAGTCTCAGGTGTGTGTGTGTGTGTGTGTGTGTGTGTAGCCATTCAGAGGATAGGAAGCATAAAAAATCACTGGGCATCTCTGGGTTACAAGATTTTGGATGTTTTATCTTATCCACCTCTGTGGTTAACATAGCTGAATGGAAAAAAAACCTGTGGCATCTTCCAGGATGAAGTTTTGGTGTTTCTCAAAAAACAGAAGGCTCCAGGGAGAGAAGGGGCTGACAAGCTTGAGACAGACCTAGTAGGTGCCAGCAGAGGCACTGTCCACCCAGGCATATCATAAGTGTAGCGACTTGCTGCCCTTTCCTGAGGAATGTTTGAGTCCAGCAGGGCGTTGGTGATGGCAACCAGCACTGAGTCTTGTGTGAGGTGCTCAGGAGTGGCACATCTTCAAGGATCCAGCACACCCCTCCCTTCAAAGGTGTTGTGCAGATTACATCATGTTTGAAACACACTTCATTACTAGGGCATACACTTTCCTTTCTTATTTTCTGTTATCTACCAGTAAGTCATTCAAATGAAATATTACTCTCCAAGACAGCACAGGCATTTGCTACATCCACTTTCAATGCCTGCTCCTAGCAGCACAAGCACAGAGACATTTTATGGCGGGATCTTTTTTTTTTTCCTTTTTTTGTTAATTTTAGGGATTTCAGCTAGCCAGAGACTTCATGGCATGTGCAAAAATTCTTACAGTTTAAATAATTAATCTTAAATATTAGAAGTTTAGTACTCAAGGGGAACCTGATGGTAAAAGCAAAAAACACAACTGAAAAACAGAGTGTTATAAGTGTATCTGCACTAAGGCAGACTCTGCTGCTTCTCAGCAGGGAGAAATTTGCAGGTTAGGAAGAAGAAATGCTTTGCAAACGCAGAGCTCTGCTCAAGTTACCTGTTACAATGAAGTGAGAAAATGGTTGTTACGTCTGTCACCTGTAACTGCTACAGAGTGGACTCAAGCCAATCTCTACACACAACTACAAGAGTCATCAGGTCAACCAAAAGCATGCATATCGACAAGAACGTAGTTGTCTCAGCATTGAGAAAAGTATAATTTCATTTACTGCGATCAACATAAAGCGAACACCAGCTATCAGAAAGGAGATTGCTGTATCACCAGGATCTACTGACAAAGCTCAGACGGAGAAAAGGAAAAGCTTTTACCCAGGAAAATGCAAGGGAAGAAAAAGGAGAGCAAGGCAATATTCAGGATGGAAGTAATTATCTGGTCCATCAATCTAAGAGGGCAACATTACATCTTGAAATGGGTAATCATGTACCTGGTTCTGAAGGTATGCTGCAGAATCTCACAGAAATGCAGGCCTTATGTACTGCTTGCTTACATTTTGCTTGGCTAACAGCACGCAGCCATTATATGCTATAGTATTGGCCCTCGAATGGGAGAAGAGTGGCATGCATCCCTGGATATGCACCAGGGCAACCAGCAGGAAGGTATTGTTCTGGGAGGCAGCAAGCCTTAGTTTTTTGAGGGTCATTTTAGGGAGGTGAGATACGGGCTTAAATGAGTGGCCGTGCCCGCTGGAGGAGAAACTGCCAAGACCCAGGTCTGATGCCCAGAGCAGCTGTCAGCCCTCCGCAGAACTGTGGAGGAGCCGATTTTGGTACCAGCTGTTACCTGTTTCAGACCTGCTTTCCCTCTGCAGACCGCCGGAAAAGATCCTCCTCTGCACGCACCAGTTATTCGTACTCATAAAACAGACCTGGGCTGTGACAAACGAATTACTTGTCGCCGAGCACTGACTTACTCCTGGGAGAGCACTTGTGCTCTTGACTGACAGCTCAGTTAAGCTGAGCTCAGAGTCCTTCACCAAAGACGTTACTCCCTTCTCTGGGATGGCAGAAACTGTTGCAAATCCAAACAGGATTAGTGGAGCTATAACTTTTTACAGTAGGAGGGAACTCAACTATTTACCTTAAACTTCATTTAACTTCATTGGCTACTTATTTCATCTTTTCCCAGGAGTGATTATCGTGATCCTGAAAAGAGAAGGAGAGATACAGTGGGTATTGAAACCCAGCAAGACAGTGGCTGAGACATATTCTGAGATTTAACACAGCAAGTGAATTTCAGTTCCTAAACCCCAGCTTGAATTCTGCTGGTATGATGCCTCTTTGTGTCTCACATTTACTAGCCTAATACTTTCTTCCCTCCCCTCTCTCTCTTTCTTTTTAACTTTTCATTTAAAATAATTTTTAAAATAGCAGGAATTAATAATAATAGATTTTTGCTTGCAGCCTCCACTGCTGGTGACAGAGGAAGGGATGCCTTCTACTCTTCCTCACTAAGAACAGGATGGGATTTGCAAGCCTAAGGAAAATGCTGCTGTGGTTTCCTCTGAATACTGAGCATCACTGGACGTGGGCCCTGAGAAAAGAATAATAAGGGTGGAGAAAATATGAAAAATAGAGAAAATTACTAAAGCTGGAATACTTCTGAGGAAACAGCTGGAAAATAGAAAAGAATAACAGGAGAGAAAAGGTCAAGTTTTGGAATGTTTAATGCAAAAAATAAATTAATAGGAATAGGATAGGAAAGAAGGAACTTCCTACTTTCCCAGAAGCCAGTGAGAATAAAAAGCAGATTTGTTTGATTGAAGCACACAGTAGAAGCTATAACATAATTCCTGAAGTTAAAAAAAAATAAGTTATTATTTAGTTATTTACCTCTTCCTTCCTTTTTTTTTTTGTTTGTTTTGTTGTGTTAATAAAAATCATTCTTTTTTGGAGGTCAATTTTTATTTGTTTAATATAGCAAGAATGCATCTGCAATTACTGTTTGTGGGGGTTTGCTCCTTGAAGTGCAATTAAATTATATTAAACAAGTTTACATGATAGAACATAGAGTAACAAATTAGAAACCTCTATTTCACTGCTTTCAAAGCTTAAAAACAAACTCAGTGAATTGAAGGCTCTATGTTTTCAAATTCTAAGTAGAACGTTTCTTAGTTCCAGAATTCCTGGAAAACAGTAAGAGTAACTGAGAAAAAAAAAAACTAGGAACAGCAAAAGCTCAATAAATAGCAACTGTAACTTAATTAAAATTTACTTAATTCCATAGTCAGCTGCAGGAAACACCTGCAATTGTAACAGACATTTTGGTCTCTTATTCAACCATCCGACTGAAATAATTCATCAATATTCTATACTTTAATAAATTTTTAACATAGGTTTTGATGGAGAGGGAGGATCATCTACTAATTTTCAAGCTTTGAACTATGCTGTTTCACAGTAAAAAAAACCAACCCAACCTTCAGTCTTGAAAAAGAATAAAAACGTAAAGCTCTGACTGTGACTCTACCCACAAACAAGCTTTAATAATTTCCCAATTACTGTAAAAGATTTGTATGAGTGCTAAATTATTCTTAATGTTGCCTATATTCTTTCCAGGCTTAAACACACAATAAGAATATATCTTATTAGAATCAGCCATATTAAAGAAACATGCTGCTTTCATCTATTACTCGGACTTCTTGACAGCTTTAACCAGAAGAAGTTAATTTCTAGAGGCATCTCCGTTTTTCAGGACAAGAAAACAGTCTTTGAAATTGCAGCTTTAAAGCATCTCTGTTAACACGTACAGTCGAATAGTAAAACGCTTTCCTGCAATGCTGCTATGCTGGGGTTTTTTTGGTATGCATTGTAGTCAGCTGTTCCTTAAATATAGTAACAAGCAATATTAAATTCGTCAACTTTTACTAAGCTGCATGCAACTCCTCGGTGTAAGTCCTTCTATTAAGCAATTCGACAACTGATTACGGTATGTATTTACTTGAGAAAGAAGCCAGTGACTGTGGACCAGAGCCAGCAGCTTCAGAGCCAGCAGTGGAGAGCAGGAAAGAGGGCAGGCTGCTCAGGAGCTTGGAAGGGGAAGGGTTTTCTCATTGATTTTGTTGTTACAAGTTCAGGGCAAGGATGAGAAAACAATGACGGTGACCACAGCAGCAGTGGGGCAGACCCAAATAATTACAAAGACAGCAGAGTTGACTGCATATAGAAAGTGAGGTGCCCCACATTCTTGACAGGGTATTTGATGGAAGCTTTTTTAGGCAGGGAGACTACCAGCATAGTTCAATACCATGGCAGGGACTTGGGCACAGATTTGCTGTAATAAAACAAAACAAAAATCCCCTAGGTGAGAGGGTTTGTGTAATCAGAGAATGAGACCTGTGAGTAGTGGAGGGAAAGGGAACCTGAGGAAAATAATGTTATGACAAAAGAACATCAAGAGACTGGATCGTGACAGCGCACTGGAGACTGCAGCTAACCCAGCAGGCAGGATGCTCCACCGACAGCTGAAAGGATGGAAGGGAAAGGAATCAGATTCCTATCAACACCAGGCAGAGGAATAAAATATATTATGATGGGAGACTGGCCTTAACAAGAGCTGAACGCTGTCATCTGACTGGATCTACAAATAAGAATGGCATATCAAATGGATACGGGATGTGGAGTTAGGTTTAAAAACAATCTTGAAAAATCTTGCACTTAAAAGATACGGCAACGGGCAAAAGAATGTCAGTGAGTGAAAAATGAGAAAGAAAACAGACTCAGTACTGCAGAGTGCAGAAATGGAGAGGAAACGTGAGATTGTATCTAATCCAGTAAGGGAAATGGATGTGGCTAGTGAGAAACAAGTAAACTGGATTTGTACTAACAGTTAGGCCATGGAAGAGAAAAGAAAAAATGGAATTTTAGTTGCTGGTGCAAAATGTGAAGCAATATGCTGCAGGAATAACAGCAAATGCAATCAGGACTAGACCGTGATTGTGTTCAGGAAAGGTCAAAACAGAAGCAAAAATGATGGACAAGAACTGAACATGAATAATATGAATGGCAATGTGGTAAGAAGGAATAGCATCAATAATACAAAATCCATTTAGGAGAAAGGCACTCTGCAGTAGACTCTCAGTTCCTTTGCAGCAGATTTCTTTCATTTTTCCCCAAATAAACTTTTACGTGACACTCAAAAGACACAAATCCTAGATGAAAACAAGATTTTAAATTAAGAGATACAGACAGCAGAACAAATGGATCTAGTAACAGCAAGGGCCCAGTTACTTCTGGATGGGAGATTCTATGTATTTCTTTACCAAACACTGGTTAAACGAGAGGGTCTGTCTTAGGGTTGATTTTGGGTGTAGCAAATATACCTGTAATACAATTGGATTAGGAAAATTATCATGAGTTGTGAGACCATTATTTGCCTTTGTTTAAACTAAACAGAGACATAAGCAAAATGCCTGTAATAAAAATTCAGGACTTTAAAGGGGCAAGTTTGATAAACTAAAAGAAACCAGATTATTAAATAATCACCTGGCCTGAAGAGATATCAGATAGGAAGATCTGAGCTTGTGAAGCATTGCTATAGAAATGCAACTGAAAAAGCAAAAGCAAAAACAAAAGGACTAAAAGCAAAATTTCTGCTATAAACTGGAAACTCACCAGCAGGAAATATCAAAGAAGACAAATGCCATACAATCAGACAGAGACTCACCCTGATATAATCATAAAAGACAAAAACACTGATGAAGTTTATCAGATGAGCTTCTGCTAGATAAAGATCCCTGCAGTGCTCTTGCTCTACAAAGCAAGCGCTCACCTGGAGCATTCAGCAAATATCTTCATTACCCATATGGAAAGAAACTGGTCTTAAACTGGTGCAGAGCAGGGTTACTGGCAAAGGAAGGTGTCAAGAGAACAGACAAGCTCTCCTAGGCAAGAAGAGCACCTGAGGAGCTTGGCTTGGTTAGCCTCAGAAGACGTAGGCTGAGAGGGCTACAAGATTTGTTTCTATAAATACACTGCAGAGGAAATGGAAGAGCTATTCAAGCAAAATTACAATATTAACTCAAGAACAAGTGGATATAAACAGGCCACAATGAAATTCAGGCTGAAGTTAGAGGAAGGCTTCTAGCCTGACCGCACTGAGGTTTTGGAACGTATTTTTAATGACAGTAGTGAAGACAAAGAACTTAACGGGATTTTGATCACTTTGCAAATGGCATGGCAGGAGAAGGGTGCCTGGCACAGTAAGAGAATGAATGCTAGGTTCAGGGAATCTTTTCCGTGCGTAATTTAAATAAAAAATTGTTCACTGAAACTTGGCATCAGTCATTCAATGTTTTCTTTTAACGGCTGTCTTTGTTACTGCATGAAATGCACTTAAAAGGATTGTTAAAAGGAAAACCTTTCTGTTGAAAGACAGCATGGTGTTTTTATGATGTATAAACAATAAGTATCCTGGAATCCCAGCCAGCACACTGAAAGCTATTAAAATAAGTTGCAGAAATTCATTAGGAATAGTGATAACTATAAAAATGAGGAATTACTGAACCAGCTTAAAGTTCATGCATTCTGGAGTTACGTGTTTTGGTAAAATTCCTCAAATCCAACTCCAGATTCCAAGTGAAAATTCAATGTAAATAATCTTATATCTATTATTCATGCCCACTGGAATCTAATGTTCAGACACATACAGCTGTACTGCAAAAAAAAGTCTCTTTTCCTAACACATTTACCTCTGCGCCACCTAATCTCCAGAGCAGAAGTAAGCCCCTGGATTTGCAAGGAAGGGAGCAAGAACGATAGGAAACAAATTATTTAGAGCTAATACAGGGTTGTAACCTCTCAGGAATTGAAAGAATTATTTTACTAGGTTTTCTAGAGAACATACAGTTATAAAAAACAGACGGTAGGAGACTTTAATCTCAGAAATTAAATTGCTGCAAAAAAGTAAAATAGATACCAGATATTAAAACATTCATAGGTTAAGATGGATCAGTGCTATCAGCTCTGAGGTATCCCTGAAAAAACAGGTCTGAAAGCTTTCAAATTATTTAACTGATGACAGGAAAAATCCATCAGTGGTTAGGACAGTGGACTGGGACTTAACAGTTCAGTTCCCAAATCTGCCACAAACAAACTCAATGCCATTCATTCTGCTGCTTAATTTGTTAGTTGTAGAAGTAAAATAACTTTGCCTCGCCCTACATCTTGAGGCCTCCACACATGGAGGTGGCGACTGCTGAGAACAGCGGGGCTGGTTCTCATTTTGTATTTCTCAAGTTACTGTGAGCAGCGAGTCGATCGCACAGGATGCCTTCGGCTCCGCCAGCTTACTCGCACCGTGCTGGCTCCTAAGGACTGACCGGGCTGCGCTTTCACAAGTACAATCGTGCAACGACCTGGAACCTTAACTCCAACCGGGACATCAGCCATGGCAGAAGCCAACATATCAACCCTGTCAGATCTGTATCAACCTGAAAGATCAAGGCTCTGGCTTGTAAATTAATTATATGTTGTCCTGGTTTGGGTGAGAACAGAACTAACTCTGTTCAGTGATTTTACTTTTCAGCTCAGTTCTTCTAACTGACTGCACTGTCTGAAGTTAGCAGTGTATTTCCACAGACACTGTCTGCTTCTGGCAGTGATGACACCCCATGTTTAGAGTGAGTACCAAGGACTGGTGTGCAGCCCAAGGCCACTGCTGGATCTTGGGTACCACATTGGGGGGTGCAGGAAGTGAAAGGCTGCACCTGCAGGGAGGAGCAGACAGGACAGGTGACCCTGAACTGACCAGCGAGGGATTCCAGCCCATAGACATCATATTCAGTATAAAGCTAAGGGATCATGAGGGTCTCTCTCAGCTTGGCTTTTCTGTCTTCTTGCTCTCCTCTTCAATGGTTGGCATCCAAGGAGGACTCTGTTTGTTCTGCCTTCGATTCTGATCCATGTGTTCCTGAATCCAATACTAGAATCCAGCTCCTGAACACAGCTCCCATCTGCTGCTGAACCCAGTCTGGGACTTTCCTGGTGCCTGCTCCACAGCATTGGTGGTGATAAAATTGCCATTGGGGGTGTTGATTTTGATACTGGTTTTGTATATGTTTGTATATATTCTATTTTTATTATTATTATTTTCATTTTCTTTAAAGCTGTTCTAGTTTCCTTTTCTAATCACTCAGTCTCTCTCCCTTATTCCCTTTCTCTTCCCCATTGGGGAGGGAAGGAGGTTAACAGAGAGCATCTGCTATAGGTCTATCAGGATGCCCTGACTCTAAACCCTGACAGTTTAATACAGTGATTTTTGGTAAGTTGAATATTACTGAACACAGGCAAAGCTGAGAAAACAGTTTTGTTTTTTTCTTACCAGAACAAAGTGGTCATGAAAATGAAATTGGACTTTCACATGAACTGAGTGAAATGTGAACAGAAATATGTTCCAATTGAAATTACCTGTTATGCTTGAGTACTAGAAAGGGTAGGTGAGAGAATAAAGTCCAAAATATAGTAAAATTGTTATGGTGCTATGATTGGTTTTGTTATGGAGTGAAGTGGCTAGGTATCTGTGGTTTCATAAATCAACAGGGACTTGATTCCATGAGGTATTAAAAACCCTTTTTTTCCTTTGAAGCTATCCCTGTAGGAAATACAATTCAACACTGAACAACACAATTTCCTGGTATTTTTAAGCAGTATTTTTATGATGTTTGAAAGCTTAGTGAAAATTCTAACATAACATTCAAACAGGAACCATTATATTAAAACAACCAACCAACTCCCCAAAAAAACCCACCAAAAAACCCCAACCAAACCAACAAACTGGTGGAAAGCACCCAGAGCAAAAATTGCTTCTTGTGTATACAGGCAAAGCTCCAGCAAGATTGACAGAATTGTAGTTACTTACAGGAGAAGGAATTTGGCTTGCTGGATCTGCAGGAAACAAGCTATGCTATACATTCCTTGTCTGTGGAACATTTAATGCTCAGCTCTTTGAATGTTTTAAATCAAATAAAGTTCTTGCTCAAAGTCTTTTGTGGCAGGATTCCCAGAAAGGATTTACTATCCAAGATTTGCTCTTCACAACTCTGTTCCACAAAAATAATGCCAGTTTTTGCTGAAGTAGTTTCTGTTCTATTGTGTGGAATTTGAGAGACTTCCATTTATGCATACGAGTAAGACATCTGCACATGATAATACTTTCTACTGGTTAAACTGGTAAAAAAAATCCCTTTCCTCATCAGATATATGCCTCCTTTTCATTACTGAGGAAAAATGAAATGTCAAGCATAAAGTTTTAAATGGTTTTCTAGGAGGCAGAAAATCCCTGTTGGTGGGTTGTGAAAGCCTTAATGTCATCTGGGTGCCTGGCTTGAAATGAAGACCCAGTGTAAAAACCAAAACAACAACAACAAGGAAAACAAAGCAAAATAATAAAAGCAGGTTTTAAATATAAATATTGCAGGGTTAAAACACAAAATAACTTTCCCATGAAATCTTGCTTCAGCAAGTGGACGAACATGAAAAGTTTCTGTTGTATAAAATCTGAGTTGAAACTTGTCATGCAATTAGCATAGTTAGGGAATGACCAGTACAAAGCCTTACTTTATTTTTTTTTTAATTACTGAATCTTTAAAACCGGGCGAACTCTAAAGTACTGCTGAGGAATTTGAGTCTATGACCAAATCTTTATTCATCATGAAAAGCCCCATCAAGGCTGATTTCCAACGACAAAAAGCCTAAGCAGAGCTAATTTTGTTGATTACCGAATCCCAGGGCATGATTTTGAAAAGAAAGCAAATCCTGGAAGCTTTGCAATTTCCCAATCACATCAGTACGTGCACTTAGTCCCACGGAACGTAGCCTTCCCTAATGATCTTGCCAAGTCTTGATGATACCTATCTTCAAAGACACTGAGTAACTTCTGCTTCACAGAAATGAACAAGGATTTATAACGTTCAGCAGGATTAGGGTTTATGTTTGTACTGTACATTCCTGCACATAGAAATGCGTTTTGCTTTGTGAGCTTGCTGTTCAACAAGAATGTTTAACTCCTGGATAGTTTTTGACTACATATCTCTATTTGGTTTTGTGACTTGCTAAAATACATCTCTGGAAAATTAGGGAAGAGAAAGGGGGAAGCCCATGCTGGAAAGTTTACTGTGGGTAACTGAGGGTTTTTTCAAAGCTTAACTTTGACTTTAAGAAACAAGGACCAGAACTGGAAGGAAAAAAAAAATAGAGAGAAAACTCAATATATAAAATATGCTCCCAACCAGCTGCATAAATTTACACTGATGCCACTGAAGCTAGGATTTCTCCCCAGGTTAACAAGAAACTTTCATCATTTGCAAGGTACTTTTCTGACTGGGATACAGAAATCAGGGAGGGATATTGTGTGTCAGTTTTTCCAAACAACAGAAATCCTGAAGGAATGCATTGTAACCTTATAATATTTAGTACTGTTGTTGGGAGTTTACTATGTCATACAAAACCTACTGCTTATTCTCAGATGCGTCAACCTAATTTTCTGGATGACAAAAAGTGTACAATTTGAGTTGACTGTGTTTACACTGATCCTTGCCATTCCAAATAGCCAGTTTGTTAAGTGTTTATTAAAACCCATGCATATGCATTCACATGCACTTTGATCATGGGGAAGAAGCTGATGGCTTGCAGATACCATTCTTGTATGTGGTTTAGCATCCCCTTATCCCTGTTCATCTCCCTGCCCCTCTCATTGCTATAAAATCTAAAGTAAAGCCCACATCTCATTCCCCAGCTCCTCTTTACACCGTGATTCTGTCGACCATGGATACCTTCTCTTGTGATTCTGCTCTTTTGTCACCTAACATTTCAATAGTCTGTGAAGTAAACGGAGACATATAGTCTCCATAGGTTCGGAGCTGTGTTTTATAGATGAAGGTATGCCGACTAAGTTAAACCTTGGTGCGTTACACATGCATTGCCTCATTAGCTATGTTGTGCGTGTGTAACAAATAGAGCCAGAAGTGATTACAAATTTTTTACCTAGGAAAAACGTGTTTTGTCATAAGCTTGTGTGTCACTGCTTAAAGGCCAAGTTGCAGTGGTCTAGTTGGAGAGGATTTTGGATCGTGACCCAGCATTTGGAGTTTTATGAACTTCCAGCAGTTCTTGAATCCCGTTTCAAACTTTGCAGTATAGGACCATTTTGATGCCAGCCTTTATACTGTAAGTTGTTTGTACTCTATTGTATGGAATTCGTGCAACTCTCATCAAGTCGTAGGAAGACTATACATACATTGATTTGTCTTGCTGTCTGAGGTAGTGGAATAGTGCCTGGAGTAAGGACTAGGTGTCTTGACTTCTTATTTAATGACACAGCGGGTTGGGGCAGTTGCATGTGTGTATAGTCCCTGGATTGCTACAACGTGCCCAGTTAAACTTCTTCAAGAAACTGCTAATTCAAGAAGATTAACAACAGGGATTTCAGACCAACAGTGCCTCTAGTAGCTAAATGGTGCATTTTAATCCAACAAAATTATGAGTTTTAATGGTTTATTGTACAATTGAAAGAGGGAAAATTTTAAAGAAACACTTTTGACAATTAAATTTGGTAGATTCTATGTAAGATAATTAGAAGATAAGAGGTGACTTACCCATAGAAGCAGGCAGTAACAACAGAATATATACTGTTTAAAAAATAAGCCACAAAGCAAATATTCTAAGTTTTTGGATGAATTTTTGGAATTACTGTACACCGTTCTTTTTAAACCCACAGTACCACAGATCCTAGAGAAGGAACCACTTATAGAAAGATATCGTCCCCGCTTGTTAATAGGACTTTTTGAATAATTCTACTAGTTTAGTTTTTAATGTCTCAGAGCAAAGAATCTCACTAATTTCCTTTGGCTGACTGTTCCATGCTCTCATAAATCACCGCATACTCCAAATGACAGCACCATGAGAAGAATCTTCACTGAAATGGGTGAAATACTCCCCAAAGTTTTTCATGCCACAGTGAGGAAACTATAGGGACTGCCTAGTGATACTCTGTGTTGAATTTTCATTGCAAAAGCAAAGCACAGTGGTTTATTTTAATGAACAAATTTTTACTATCATTTCTGTTGATGACACTCATCACCTACACTTACACAGGGCTGCCAGGGGCCTTGAGTAAAGGGTAGGATGTAATTTTTGCTGCACAGAAGTAAATCAGGGAATGAATGATGTTCTGCGAGTTGTAATGCAAGCTCCTGTGTAACTTTACTCCGTGGGGGAATTGTGTTGTGCCAATCTGATTTCCTTTGGGGCTGGCACAATTTACCTCCTGCAGCACCTCTCCTTCCCGTGTTCCCTGAATGTGGAGGGAGCAGCAGTTCTGCAGCACTACTCTTTTCTTTCAAGGACAGCTGAGCATTTGAAGTACCCTGAAGAAGAGGGTGGGAGCTTTGGAATGAAACCCTGGGGGATTCCTGTCTCACTTCTTTTGCAGGAAAGTATAAAAAAAAGTCAGCGAAGCACGGATGTTTGCCAGTGCTAGGCAAGACTTTGCCTACTGTGTTTTCTACTGTAGCAAGATCTCTGCAGGTCACACATTGGGCTTAAGCGCTGTTTCTGACCTCTCTGATGTGGTTAACAACTCAGACACAATTACCAACTTCTCCACTTTTTCCATCCTTGTTTTCATGATAGGAACAGTGTTTTTCAGCCTTTTACCCACCCTTGTTCTTTAAGCGTTGCTGGGGTTTAAACTTGTCCCAGTTTGCAATGACGCTTATACTGCTGCTGTGCTATCTACTTTTGCTATTTATCCCCCTTTGGTGATTATTGTCATTTGCCTTACGGGTTTTTTGGCACTTTGAATTTGTATTTTCAAGATCCTCTCCATGCTTGTGAAAAGAAGATTTTGTTGTGACTTTAGAAAAACACGGAAGTTGAAACACTTCTGTTAATAGATCTCAAATGCTAGCAGATTATTTGTAATTATTAAGTAGAATGAACTGTTTCAAAAATACCTGGCGGTGTTGGCAATGTGAATTTCCAGAAAGTCATGAACATTTTCTAACCTCGTTGCTGGCACTTTTGGCGTGCAATAAGCTACAAATTAATATCGGTAACCTACGTGGTCTTTTGACTGTCACAGCAGATTGACACGAACGTCTTGCCGACACGCCCGGGAGAGGGGACAGGTCTGGAGATGACCGGCTATGCCCCCCTGAAGCTGTGAATGGACGGGGGCTGCGGTGGCCTCCGCGGCAGGGGATTGCTGGGGGCACTGCACACGCCTCGGGGCCACAAAACGCCGCCCAAGCGGCCGTGACTCGCGTCCTCGTGGCCCGGGACCCCCCCTACCCCACGCCGCCAGTCCCTGCCCTCGGGCCCCGTGGGCAGCAGCGGGGAGTCCACGGCCACAACCCACCTCCGGGGGCCGCGCCTGGCTGGAGGGAGCGAGGGGCGGAGGCGCCGGCCCGTCTCCCTACCCCCTGCTCGGAGCCGCTCCCGCCAGGCGGGGGCGGGCGGCGGCGGGAGCGTCAGGTGCGGAGCTTTCCCCCCTTCGTCCGCCGCGCCGGTCCCCGC